>JAPMOR010064241.1:0-10085 GCA_026543865.1 Argiope aurantia
GCTGAAGGATTCTTCTTTCTCTCCTTATATTTTTTCGAATCAAGTACTCACCAAATCCAGTTTTTTCGAATGTATTTTGATTCATCAAGAATCACAACACATTCGAAAAAAAATGGATTTGTTTGGAGTTTAATGACTCATTCTTTTCAAATCTAAGATTCAACTTTTAAATGAAATTATTTAAAACCTACCTAAGCACATAGCAAAATTAACAAAGTATGCAGTTAAAGTCTTCTTAAACAGTGCGATTTACATTGACAAGTTTTTTTAAGCACTTTATTGAGAGAGTTGTTAAAATGAAATTATCTCCAAACGATCCAAATGAAATTTTATACAACCAATAACTCCAACGAACCAGATAACCGCCAGAGGGGGCAAGTTTTAAATAGTGTGAATAAAGGAATTAGTGATTTGTATTCAATTGATTTGCAATTGATTCAATTCAATTGATTGATTTGTATTGATTTGCATAATGATGAATTCAGTAATTAATTTGTAGAATGGAATACAAATAATATTTTAATTCGTATAGTCATGATTCGAATAACTGTGACTGCCAAGTACAATGAACCGATTTTGTATGTGGAGTAAGATTGGAGATGGCCCCTCCAAAGCGGCCTGTTCTCCCAAAGTGCGATAGTAGCCATAAGCCAGCAGCCATTTTGTTTAGCTTTGAGCTTTAGCTTTGGATTGAGCCCGAGTGCAGGAAAGGGATTACAGGAGGGAAGTCAATCGTTCTCTTCCGCTGTGCGGTTTGTTGGAAGAGTATCTTCTCACGTGGAGGCTCCATGTTGCCAGGTTTACGTCCTTGTCCCACAAAAGGGCCTTGCATAACGTGAGAAGCAAACGACTCCAAAATTATACCGTCATTCTTATACTTACTTTAAATTACTTGGTTTATATAGGGAAGAAAAAGAAAGCTGTTCCAGAAAATTTCAGAACGAGTTATTAAAGAAAATTAATTTGTAATACAAGCTGACAAAAGTTGCAAAATCTAAATTATCTTATTTGAAGTATTAAGTTAAAAGCAGATGTGAGCTTCTACTTAAATTTTATTTCATTTTGTCTAGCAAATACGACGTATTTTAAAACTATTCGCGTCCAAATCAATTTGGAATCATTCAAAAAGTGATTCCTATCCGTTTATTATTAACATTTCTGAGGCAAAATGCAAACTTAAATTTGAAAATTAAGCATGAACCATTTTTAAAGATAAAAATGACGCAATGAATATATATTTAGATTCCATTGCAGTTAATAATAAACAAAAAAAACTAAAGAATATTAGAACCTTTCCTTTGTAACATATTAGCATGAAAATATTTTATCTCCATTTTTTTTTAAATTTATTTTTGAATATGTAACAAAAATAAATAGCACATAAAAAAATCTAAATCGAAGTAACACTCATGTACATAAAACCAGTATCTAAAACATATTGTTGTAAAATATACTTAAAATAGCCTTAAATTATATAAAAATTGCACGGAAATAAAATGGATATTTCTGAAAAGCCCATTTTTCAAAGTAATATAAAATGTTTTTGTGCTGTGATATTCTCTTAAATTATTAAAGAAAAAAGCGGGAACATTCTCCAGACATTTCCTCGCATACCCTTTGATAAATATGTTACTCTTCCCCCCATCCATTCATAAAATGATGGCCGTGAATGCCATGAATGCTCAGACTTTTATTTGTAGAGTTTCACGAATGAGAGTTGTCTTCTTCAAATACCATTGGCGAACAATTATTTCAAAAGAGCATAAAAGTATGTGATATTTAAAAAAAAAGACTAATCGTTGATGTTAATTACAATTGCCAGAAAAACGAAGATGTGTTTTCTGCGCATTTTCTCAGGACGATTGAAATCAAATTTGGTACAGAACTACAACTGTAATAACAAGATCGCAAACCAAAATTTCCTTATTTAAGTCGTTGCGTTTCTAGAGAAAGCGTTGCTATCTTCAAAAAATTCGAGCATCGATATTTGGACAGATTTCAACGTTTCAGACCTTTCTGAATTCAAAAAACACATTTCTTCTTAATTGCTGCCTGTCCGCCCGTGAACACTATAACTAGACGAATGAAAATTTGATATATGAAGACTAAATTGGTGGATTTCTATCAAATTTTTAATGGAATCCATTCAAAGGAAGTCTGGCTCGCTGGCTATTTAAATACAAGTGAACTCAATAATTTCAAAGTATAAAGAGCTATATAGATAAATTTTAGTAGATAGGTTTAGCATCTAAAATATAGATGCTTATTAAATCTTAAACTAAATCTGTTAAAGGGTGACCGTCTAATATAAATAAACACAATATAAACACAATAACTCATAAACATTATGAAATCAATGAAATTCGGTATGTATCCTTATGACTATATCTTTAGTTTCATGTCAACTTTTGTATACAATGGGTCGAAAAACAAGTGATCAAAATAAATATGCGCACGATAGAATTGAGTAAAAAGGATGGATTCACGCCAAAGTTCTATATTTCGTAACTAGCGTTCACAAATGCCATATAAGGCTTGGTAGCCTTACCCAAGATCCACAGTATTATGTGAGGAAGGAGTACTTTATTTCCCACGGTTTCGTTTTGTAGTCATCCTATTAACAAACGTGGCAATGTTTGAAAAAACAAGCGTTTTATTACTCTTTAAATATTTATCAAACAAATACCATAGAAATAAAGAAAACTTACCTTTCGAGATTCGCAAACCTTATTTCGAATTGAATTTGAGGATCAATAATTTTCTCTACATTTTTTGGTATGATTCATTCTTTTCTAAACTGTGTTAATATTTGTATCTATTTAAAAATTTTAAAATGAAATTTAAACTTTGGATGTGTTGTATCATCCGTCGAGTTTTTATTTTATATTTTCATCATATTTAGATCAACTAAACTGTCAAGAGATTCTTAGACAATAAAGTTAGCATGATATAGACAATTTTAGCATTCTTATAGATGATAATTTCGGAAATATAATAGTATTGAATATAATTCTAAAAATTAGATGACGGAAAGTGAAAGTTTTCTTTGTGTATAAACATTGTATATCTATTTGGAACAAACTTTGCTCAAAATATTACAACTTCACTAATCATTGTGATAAAAATCATCGTTAATGAAAATTAAAACATTTGTAAAATAAATTTTTCTTGAAAGATAAATAACACAATATATATTTAAGTAAATGTGCAGAATTTCATCTATTAGATCTTTGTATGTCCCTCTTTTGTTAACTGTAACTGAAAATATTAAGAAAAATTTGTGTAAAATCAAGCTCTGAAAATACTTCAAAATATTTTTGTTTACCGAGTGTATATAAAACTACAGCTATGATTTTATATTTTTTATATTAAAAATAACTGGCATCCTTACAATTATTTTAATTTTTATTTGATTTTAGTAGCTAGCAGAATTGGAAATCTGTATATAAAAAATAACAAAATTTCACAGATTAATATTGTTCTAAATTTTACTTTAAATTTAATAATACATATTTAAACGCACGAATAAAAGGCCAGGATAGCCTGGTTGGTAGGGCGTTGGATTCGCTCTCCTTGGATTGTGAGTTCAAACACCGTCGGCCGAAGACTCTCCGTGTGTGTGACGGCTGGCGAACATATAAATCTGTCGTGGTCACAAAACCCTCCATGTCGAGAGTAATACCGCTGGAGGTACTTGCTCAGGGGTGATTGTTCTCTGATTCAGGTCTGAATTACCATCTGTAGATGAGAGAATGAATTGCATGAATGAAGTCCACCCCGTAAAAAGGGTTGTGACGTGTGTGTAGCTAAGTCGTACTCCTGGCCTACGAGAAAACAAGAAAAGCATCCTTGACTTAAAAATCACTAACTTCTAAAGCCGGTGGGCTTGTCTATGACAAGTACCATTAGAAACAACAAAAAATGTACGTATGATATGTTTAATCAGTTTACTATTTATATCTCCTCAAGCGATGACAATTAGTCAGAAACTTACGATCATTTTGGGAAAAAATGTATTAGAAAATTTATTAAATCAATATCAGGTGATAAATTATCAGTTAACTAAACCTTCCTTACACATTTCAGTATTTAAGACTGGAATTCTATGAAAGATTCTCAAATGACACTCTTGATTTTATATTAAAATTTACGCTTTCAAAAAAAGCCGTCTTAATTTGTATATTTGTGATATTTCTAAAATATACATAAACTAAGCAAGCTCTTAATTTATGTTCGTTTTTAGAGTTTCACCTTTTCTATGGAAACATTTATTCGGAAAACATTTAAAGTTTCTTTTACAGTTAAAATGCCTTTCAAATCAAACAACCAATTTACGAAAAGCAAAACGAACAACTTTTCTTTTCTTTTCTTTTTTCTTTTTTTTTTTTATCGTCTGCACTGAACTTATTTTTACTTTTCGGTTGTTAAAGACCAAACGAAAGAAAATAAAGTATCATTGCACGAAAGGGAAAGAAAGAAAAAAAGAGCGGGAACAGAAAAAAGAAATTTCCTTTCGAATATAACGTGAAAATGTGGCTTCAGAAACCTTTTGCTGGGTTGAGTGATTTTTAGCGGAGTCTCATCAGGCGACGTTATAGAGAAGCGAATGGCTACTAATCATTTTAGAAGTCAGCTGCAGTTGACATTTTCACCCGCCATTGTGTCTAGAGGGATTTCCACTGAAAGGGGGAAAGGGAAGGAAAAAGTATATTTTTATTGACGCCAGTTTTCATTAGTTAAAGTGGGAAAGTCTTTAAGGTTTATTCCACCATTCATTTTCGCCATAAGACCGCCTCTCAATCGAGAGAGGTAAATGAAAACATTCTTCCGCTTCTGTTCCGCTGTTAATTGGGGAATGAATTCTAATCGCTGACTACGAAAGCGATGAGAAATACAACAGACTATCGATTATCCGAATATGGTTTATCGACGGCTACGTATCATTCAAATTGCGTAGTTACTTATGACAAACGAACGTAGTTATGATATAAAAAACGATAACTTTTAATATTTTATTCAAATCAACGAATTTTTAAACACATATGTGGGGTTTTTTTCCCCTAAGGAAGTGATTGTAAGAACTTATAAACTTGGTGATACACATTTTAAATCTCGGGGAAATAAAAAATAAATGGAAGGAAAATGAAATTCATTAAGATATAATTTTTAATATAAATTCATTTCAACAGCTATCAAATAATAATTGTAATTACACTCAGTTCGCATGTCAGTTACGAATTGTAAGTGATATCAAAATGCAAGAGGGATTAACAAATTGGTCAATTTCATTGATTTACTTAAGATAAAGAATTCGATTATAGAATAAAGGGCAGACTAAGACAAGGTATAAATGAGAAATGTAATTCGAGTCAGTGCCAGCCCATTATCTGAGAAATTAGCACTGCTGTAAAAATATTAATCAAGAAATTAAATTTAAATTTTTTGTATAACAACCATATAGCCAAACATGTTTAGAGTAAATTAAAATGTCAAATTATCGCTATTGCTGGGTATTTTTCCTTGATGATTTTTGAGCAATGTTCGAATATTGCATATAGCGAATTGTATTTTTTAAAATATTTTATTGTTCACTCATTCCCTTTAAAACACACACACACACACCGAGAGAACAAAGGCAAACTTTGAGAGAAAAAGAAAAAGAAACAAAATCAGGGACCGCGGTGGCCTGGTGGTAAGATCTCGGCTTCGGAACCAGAGGGCTTCAGGTTTGAAACCCGATTCCATCCAAGAACCATCGTGTAAGAAAATTCGGTGCACGTTGAATCCATCGGGGCCAAACCTCCTCCCACCGGTGTGGTGTGGAAGCTTGGAGAGAAGGTAACAACTCAGGTATTGTCCTCGCCATCTGACCGCAGTTCAAAATAACGTTCATCCCAAAATAGCTCTAGCTTTGAAACGGGACGTTAATAAAACTAAACTCAAATCAGCGAATTAATTGTATGCGCTGCGAACTTTTCATGGGCTGCCGGACGATTAACTCTGATCTTTTGCTTGTTGACTTATTTTCTAGCATCACATTTCTATTGATGATGCGACGCTCATAGTGGTAAAGTAAACACAGTGCATCGTATTATCAGAATGGTTACGCTAGAAAATTGTATTTAAAAAAAACGAAAATACAACTTTAAAAAATAATTTTGGAGATTGCTACAGTTTCTGCGGCTAGAATGGACGAGGCGTAGCTAAATCTGGCTATTCTTTTTCATTAGTATTTTCCGATGTGCGTACTTCAGCAGGGTATTACTCGTTGTCATTGGATTCGTTAATGAAGACTTTCTTGGGTTTCCTCCAAGCGGGGTCCAAATGTTTGCTTACTTTTTTAAAGTTTTCTAGAAAGACCATCAGTTGCCGTACATGTAACAAATATTACGCTTCTACAGACGGTTCTGATGATATGAAAAACAGAAACTCCTTCTTCCCTTTTATCAGGAATCTTACATCACCATCAAAGAAATCGAACCTTATGACCTCAAACTTCCGAAGAATGAAAAGAGATCTCACCGCCTCATTCATGTTTAAAGATTAATTATTGCATTACCACATTAATTTGCTTTGGATCAATTTACCGAAAAAAATGTCTTATGTAAAATCCTGCCTTTTATTTATTTGTTTCTCTTCTCTCTCTCTCTCTCTCTGTCTGTCTGTCTTTTCTTTCGAAATATTAAGTACAATCAGTATACTGTTCCATGAAATATATTCCCTTTCAACCACTTGCTAAGTAATCTCAATGCCATGCCAATACCCATATCACCTGTTTAGTCAGGAAGTTGAAAACCTTCAGTCCAAAAACTCCGTGACAAGTCCCTCAAAGCGGCAATCAGGAATATGCAGCTCATAAATGTTAAGATGTAGCAATTGCATTACACTTATCTTCTCTTTTGGATACTAGATGGCGATACCTGATTAAGCCATCCCATATGTAATCCCATAATGCATTGCGATTGTAATGAGAATGAGATGTGATGCTGAACTGTGAAGCGTGCGCGTGAATGTCTTATCTTTGTGTTTGTAATTGTTTAGTGTGTGAATGTGGTTATTAAAGAAATGTTTCCAAAAACATTCGTCCTGTTGCTTCCTGCACAGATCATAATAATCTACATACCACCACAAAGATAAATTTGCTAACACTAGTGCGATTAGACAAGGGCAAAATATCGATTCTTTTACTAGATATTTCTTTTTTCTTAATTTTTCGTTTTATATATCAATTATTTTTTCGTGTTCTGAAATAAATACCACCAAAACATGAGGCTCTTCTAGCCTTGAGGCCCTTCTTTTGTGTGTATTTGCTTACATTGCTCTAAACAACGATACTAACTAAACAACTTGAATTCTAATCACCCACTTTATAAAGATTTTTGAGCCGCATATGATATTTCTCGGCTTAGAGTAAAGGCGGTTACGTAATTCGGAACATAAAATAATTAAATTTCTGCTTTCGAGGCAGTTGTCACTCGGCCTGGGTTCATTTTGTGATAAAATACACGAGACTAAAACATATTAACCCTGGCGCTCGGGCGCATTTAGTGATAAGTGCTTTCTCTGCATTTATCTCGACTTGCCTCTCATAACCTAAAATGCTTATCATTATCATCTACGACTTGAAGCAGCACATGTTGCGGCAGCAACTAAATAGACGTTGCAACAATGGCTCTTGAAACATTGTTTACAGTTTTACTGAAAATGGCATCTACTTGCTGAATACAGTTTGAAATGATGAGTTAAATATTTAGGTATTAAAGACAGTAAGTTAGCCTTTTAATTTGGTTTGGAAGTTATCATTTAATTTAGTTTATTAGATGTCAGGAACACGTGTTCATCACAATTTCTTATTAATAAAAACAGTATCGAAAATCGATTGAAGGAACAGTTTTTCGTCCCTTTTTTCATTTATTTTGATTAATATAAATAATGTTATTTTAATTACTTTCTATTATGCCTGGTTTACACTCGGCCAATTATAAGACGTGCAGCAGGCAGCGTGCAGGGACTGATTTATGTTTGCCACAGTTTTATAAGATAAATTCAGCCATTCCATGCTTGGCTACCAATTGCTGGTTTAGCGTCTCAGAATTTTTTTTTCATTGCGTATCTTATTAAAATGATGAATATTTAAACAAAGAAAAATAGTAAAATAAAAAAGGTTAACACACCTTAATTTGGAAAACTATAAAAAAGACATGGCAAATAAAATGGGGAACAAAAAGCACAACCTCGTATTATAAAAAACAAAGAGCAAAAAACGTCGGAATTAATCTATGCTAAGTGATAAATCGTTTTAAGCCAAAAATCCCGCCAAATTCTACAAACGCATGAGCAGTAAGAAAAAAATACAAGTCCATGCTGTTGTCCCGTCTGGACAATTACTTGCCATTAACCGAGCAGCATTTTTCAGCCTTTCTACGCATGCGCTACCTACTGGCCATCTTATAACTGGCCGGTTTAAATCCGACATTATGCGAGGTGCACAAAGCGAACGTGTTGTAATCATTAAACAATGCGATCTCGAGATTTTGACGAAATTTCTGATTTTAGATTCCCCAACCCCTGAGTCTCAATATCACATTTTTAGAATTATATTTTTCTAAGAACGCATTAACTTAAAAACTCTTTGAGCTAGATGGATGGAATTTAGTATGTGGCTTTTACATCAGAGTTTGAATAAAATCTTTTCTAAGGAATTATGTTTGTCTGTCTGTCCAAGTGCTGTTGAACATGAGAATTACAAAAAGTAAAGAACTAGTTGAATAAAATTTGGTATACAGTTTTTTTTGTGTCTGAAGTATCGATCCGGATGAAATTATGAATCAAATCTGTCAATGGCTCAATGGTCATCTGTAGATGTATACATTCACATGTATGTAAACATGATACCTCAAGACGGAAAGACTTAGATAAATGTTTTGATATACGATCTTGATACAAAAATTGCAACTTTGTGTTACGTTTTTAGTTTCAGCCGGTCGAAAGTAAAAGACATCCAAAATACATATTTGGTTTGTTTTTTACTTCGGTTTTCATATTTGTTTGTTTGTTCAGTCATGTTATTTTACCGCATCCCAATTATTAATCGCCAAAGATCGCACTCTAATATGTTCTTTCATAACTATCATTCGCCAATGGTATAGGGCTTATAAAAAAAGCATATATTAATGTATAATGCAATCCAAAAATATAAATGTATATTCTTTTCTTCACTATATTACGAAGCATACAACGTTCTTGTGTGAATCTGAAAATAAAAATTTTAGTACTAAAAATTTAAGAATTGTTCAAGGCCTGCACCAAGGTCCGCAATTTTTATAAAGAGGGTTGGGGACAACAACATTTTTAGGAAGTATGCGAGAGAACTTTGAGAAGGATCCTCCTATTGGTTTTTATTTTGCAACGCTACGTCTGTTTATAGATTCTTGCAATGCTCTGGCAAAACTGAATTAATTTATTGTAATTTTGAAATGTTTCCTTCATATCGCTGTGTCTGTCATGTCATAGTCCTATCATCGGTAATCGCGTGTCTCTAACGTTTAAGTGCGTGGTGTCACATTCGGAATGTGATCGGAAGTCATTTTCTTTTCCTTCCTACAAAATTTCCAGTTCATTCCTAAATTAATGGATATATCTTATTTAACGTATATCATGTGAGCATGAACTTATACCATTTTTTCAATAATACTGCATATGAAAAAAAAAGCATTAAGACAGATTCAGCATGTGTGTATTATATTAATCCTATGGAATAATCATGAGTTATTTGCTTTATGTCTAGAGACAAGCAAGACTGAGCGATTGGCAAATGCATCCCCTTAATGTTCACTCCATCTGGATTGATTCAATTGTGCTGAAATGTTACTGTGTTGGATATGGAACAATTTAATGCATCAGTTAATTATTTTTTTAAGTAAATTCTTCTACAGTGGTCTATATACCCCAGTACACATACCCAGTAAATTTTTTAATATAATAAGAGTCTCTAGGGCTTAATTTCCTCTAACTATTTATTTTCTACCCGCATTCATGGATTAGTTTTAATTTCTATTAAATCTCTTATGTATAATTTGATGTTT
>JAPMOR010064250.1:0-13770 GCA_026543865.1 Argiope aurantia
AATCAATTCTTAAATATTGTTAACAAATCATTAAATAAATTTTGAAAATATGTGTGACTATCAAAATCAGAAGAGATTTCAAAGAATTATGTTGTGGAAAAAATGTAAATAAATACAGAATTTCATATAATTAAGTATCCACAATTTTATTTAGTATTAAACAAATATGGGCAAAAAAAATATTCTTTAGAAATTAAAATTCTCTGTAGTATTATTCAGTAACTCTACCGAAGTACTCTACCAATATTCCTTAATCATTAAAAGTTGTATGCTTCGAATAAGAATAATATATTAAAAACTCTAGTGTTCTGTACACCTGAAGTTATATCGTCTTTTTTTATAAAAACTGAATTTTTTTCGGAATATTACAGTAATTAATATATTAGAAACAGTATTTATAATTTATTCAGTATCGGGTAATTTCTAGGAAGTATAAAGGAATGAGTTTTCACTTTTATATTATTATTTAATCTCCTTGTCTAGAAGCTGTAGTCGAACGCTTTGTATATATGAAATATAGATTTCACTTTTAGCACTAGATTTATCATGAGTTGGCAATTATCTCAAATTGTAAAATGATCTTTTTTCGGCACTCCTTTAAAAAAATCTAAATTGGCCGATCTATTATAAAGTTAAAGTAGAAAAAAAAATTTATATTTTCTGTATATTTGTTGAAGTGCGGTGTGATGAAAAGGCAGTTACTCCATGTTTATTTAGTTTATTTAAAAACAGTTTTACTAATCTAGGTCGTAAAAATCATCTATTCTTTTAATTTATCTTCTACCAAAACATTGACTCAAACGTCTTCTTACTAACAACCTACAATAGCTTCTATCCGACTGATTTTCGACTTCGTCTTCTTGATTCGTATATACGCATATTTTACTAACACATACTTATTTTTATATTTATACCATATTTATGTGCATCCCTATCGAGCCGTTACTTATTTAATTATAAATGCATGTATTCTCAGAAATATTTATTCGAATGGTCAAAATGATCCCTTCGGTAAAAGTAGATATACTATATACATTCTTCCGAAACTAAAAAAGAGAAAAAGATAAGATTTGCAATTATTATGTCTTATAAATTAAAGTAAAATTTAATTAAAATATTCTCAAAAAATGCAGCTATATTTATTTGAAGAAAATTAACAAAAGGTTTTCTCAGAGGGATCAAAATGTCCCCTTGATAAACATAGTGTTAAAATTAGATGCATCAAAAGTTTTTCAAAAATTAACGCCAGAGGAAATTTTCTATAATTTCTGTCCTAAATTTCAAGGAGTTGCATTGAATTCTCGTAAACCTAGAATATTTGTTTTTTCAACGTTACAAATGTGTTTGATCCTGTTTCTGAAGGTTGTATTTTGTATTTCTCTCGGTGTAGAGAGATACGCTATCTGGAGAATAAACAGAAGAAAAAGACCTGCGAGTAATAGTTATTTCAGTCTGTTTCCTATTCAAACTGTGAATAGAATATCAAGAGAGGGAATGCCAACTGTGTTCTTTACATCTAGTATTTTTAAAACATGACATGAAACATGAAACAGAAAAATTCAACTTCTCATTCTATAAAACCATTTACGAGTACTGCGCAAATTTTAATTTTCTGCTGCAATGCTAAATAATTTTAATAAATAAAAGATACATGAAACGATTCAACTCTTCCTTGATAGAATAATCTAACTTTCAGAATCATGAGAGAAGTTCAAGTCTATATATTTTAATGATTTTATTACACAAATTATTGTACTAAGTATCAGGTGATATACATATTTCTTTCAAAAGGGATAACAAATAGACTTGAATTTGCTTTTGCAAATAAGGTAGAGTGTGCTCAAAAATTGTTTGATATTCTTTGAAAATATCTCTAATCTATATATTTTTTTATTTTAAAATATTTACAAGTGATTGTTAATTTTTAAGTTTTGAATTTTAATTTGAAATCTGAACTTCTTACAAAAAGTTTGCTGCAAGTTTTCCACTTATTTAAAGGATATTTTCTTTAAAAAAAATTTTTTTAAGGAATTTTGATTCAACTATTCTGTCTACTTCCACAATGCCATTTCACAATATAACTTTCCGTCTTCTTCTCTTATCACTTTTAATACCATTAAAATTTGATTCTGATTTACTGATAACCATTTTATTTACGTAGTTAATGTCTTCTGTTCCCTCTATTCTTGTCTGAAGTCAAATGAAATAAAGAAAAAAGTTTTCAATCAATGTTAAGGGTACCGGCACCTTATAGAGTATATAATAGTGGGTGGTCACGAATTATTCTTTACGCTTAAATTTGATTTATGTGCCTTAAAGTGTCCAATTCAGTGCTCTGTCGAACAAGGCGTTTGGGGCTAGTCAGGGTTAAAGGAGTTAAACGCTTTATTATACTTTCCATTAGCTTTAATAATTACTTTATTCTCTTTTAAAATATAAGTTAGCCTTACTTAAGCATCTAGCAAGAGTGCTTGAAAAAACGTTTTTCTTTCCCACAAAAATTCAAAAAATATTGTACTTACAAGGATTAATAGATTCCAGTTGTTGTTAGAACGAAATAAATTCTTTATATTAAAATCTTATTTTATTACGAAATTGTTATTCTTTTCTAAGCATTAAGTTGAGCTTCAAAATATGGAAAATTAATTATTCAAAGAATTACTGACTTTTATTTTGTTGTGTAAAAACTGTATTTCAGATTTTAACTTTAAATCATCATTGCAAACGCTGAAATGTTTAACCAACCAACAGGCCAAAAAATATCGTTTAAATCTTACAGAAAAGGAAGAATATTTTAAAATTAATGAATGGTCTTTCAAATTTTCCTCATTTTCCTTTACTAAATTTTACATAGTTAAATATGATTATGGAATTATTAAAGCCGGAAGACAAAACTCTGATACGTTATTCTGTTACGCCTGAAGACCAAACTTTCACGTTATTTCTCACAGAAATAACAAGCTTTGGGATAAATTATTATATTTTAAATGGATGTAGAAGGCAATTTGATAAAAAAAATGAATATTCCTAAGAAATGGCAAGATATGACTTATTTTAAAATGGCTTTATATATTAATTATATAAATATTAAATTTACATTTATATTAGGGATAATGTTATAATTCAGTTTTTAAGATAATATTGATCTTAAACGTATATCCTATTACTTTAAGTCGTATAGATATACGAGTATATGCAAAAGCAAAGACTTTTCAGGACTTGAAGATTTTAATCTCTGTATATTGGCATCATTTCAATTGCTTTTCAAAAAATCTTTTGGCTTTCTCAAATTTGAAGTATACGAATACAAAGTATTTTAATAGACAAAAAAGTTGAACTTGATATTTTTAGCGGACATCCTCATTTCAGATATCTTTAAGTCATTAAATACATTTTTGGAATTAAGTCTGAATTTGCAAAAAAAAGTGGCGGCTCTTCCATTCCAGCAAAAGAACTGTGGCATTACCCAATTTTTTTAATACATGCTTTTCCTTTATCGTCGAATTTTGCTTATGTATCCGCTCAGGGAGATGCTTGCTTTTCGAGAACAAAATCAAAGAGAAATGCAATAAAATTGTAAATGTAAAAAAAATGAAACAGCAATCAAGATAAAAGTAGATCGGAAATATTGTCGAAGTTTGCTGAATTTATAACTAATTTGTTGACTTGGAGGCCAATAGCATCATTTTCTTCCTCTGAAATGAAAGGCCCTACAGCTGTACTCATGGCAGCTCGGTTTAAAAGGCGCAAGCTGATTACATCTTTTTTTTTTTTTTTCACCATCACTCAAAATTTACCTTCATATTCTCAATGGTCTTTTATGAGTCTTGGTTCCAATTCTTGCTATTCGGATAGAAACACATTTGACTTACTGGATATTCCCTGTTTTTTGGATTACATAAATTTTACAAAAAAATTATGAGAATAATTTTCTAAAATGCTATTCAAATAAAAATTTAAAAATTTCTAGAATAAACCGATAATTATTAATTGCAGCATGTAAAAAATGGTGAAAGGCATTTAATGCGTATGTTATTTGATATTTATTCTTGGCCTAGCATTATCGAACTGAATAAACGAAGATAGAAATTGAGCTTGTGTGTGTGGGTGAGGGAGGGGGGGGTCTGATATAATTATTTACTGAATCATCATTTCAGTCATTCAAATAGTTTTCTACTGAAAAAAACTGCAGGGAATTTGTATCATACGTGGGATATTTAATATTTTTTTAAAGAAACAACTTCCATATGGAAAAACTTAGACTGGATATTCACCAAATTTGGTGTGTTGGCATCTAAGAGAGAAAAAAAATCAATGGATTCTGCCCGGCTATTTTGGCTTACGATAACATATTGGATCTACCAATTCAAACTTAAGCTTTAAAAACTCCTGGCATTATTTAAAATCTGACTTTTAATGAAAAACTATGAAAATAATTAATGAATTTAAAAGGATAATAAAAGGAACTAAATATCTATAATTTCATCAAAAATTTGGTATCTAATTTCAAAATTGATTTTTTTATCATTATATAAAAATATATATACTAAAAAATATATAATTTAAGAATTTTACGCACAACAATTCCTTATAAATTCTATAACTGTCCATTGATATTTTTTATAAACAATGCCAAAACAGAAATAAAAAAAAATTATATATCCTATCCTAATCCTATGTCCTGATAACATCCTATATCCTACGTTCTAAAACAATCCATATTTTTCTTATCCTATATCCTTACCACATCCCAATAAATGTTCCTACGAAACAATTTAAATCATATCAGTTATTATTATAAAATATTTACGATTCTTTTTCTTCTTAGCTTAAGTCACTTACAAAAGTCTCAAAAACTGCTCTCTGCTTAAAACATATGTCTTATGAAAAATTATGATAGTAAAGATTTGAGAATTACATTTACATATTCGTGCCATTTCTACTACACATTGCGTGAACTATAATGGTTCTTCATATCATTTGCCAGACATTCGTTTGCGGCAGCTTTCCCTTTCATATGACTTTCAAATCTCTGCGCGAGGCCATCTGATTTGTTTATTTCTTAAGGAAGAAGATATGGCTTCTTTTTTCTTATTCTTTATCCATTCTTGTTGATTTTTATTTTGAATTTTGAGAATTACTGGCTGTAGCAGACTTGCAGAGTTAAAAAGGTAAATATGAAAACTGATTGCGATGGCTTATTTCCATGTAGTTTAGTAAATGATTGGGCGGGCAAAAATATTCTCCTTGAAATTCCAGACATTTTGATGCATCAAAAATTGCATTAAACAGCTATAAATATTAAAATATACGTCTAGTTTTTCTGAAGTCTGAAAACTTTATTTTTATTTTTAAATTGGAATGGCTGGAGTTGGCATTACTTAAAAAGTGATTTCTCTCTTGCTGATTCAAAAAGGAAAAATAATGAGAATAGCAAAGTGAAATTTAAATTTTTAGATATTTTGCCAATAATTATGGTGATTCCAGATAAAATGTCTTTTGTTGGTGATGATTATCAATATACAGTACTTCGCTAAATAGAGCAAAAATTCGTTTATTTTAAACGCAATTTGCAAAAAATTAGTTTTGGCAGATTCTTCATATTTTCTTTGTTATATCAAAATAGTATGTCTGAAAAATTCCCACTTGCGTCAGGAACAACATATGGATGTACGCAAAATGGCATGCTTTTTCTTTTTATCTATTTCATAATAAAATTAGTTTAATTTAAGTTAAATATTATTTATTTTTAATTTTATTAGTATTTTTTTTTGTTTAATTTGTTTTTGTTTCATTAGATATGTTTTTGGCATTGTTTTTCTATAAACTTTTATACTTCAGGTTATATTTTTAATTCTTTTGTAAGATGTACAATTATAATAACACATTTTATATAATATTTAATATATTTATTTTACACTATTTTCTACGCATCTAACATTTTGTGAATTGTAAAATTTTATTTCTATCTATTTTATTATTGTTAATGTTGTGTATTCAAAAAAAAGATCAGCATTCTTCCTGTGCAATCTGCTCTCAATTATATCAATTAAATCAATAATAAAAATGAAAATGGCAGGCAAAAAAATAAATCATATCAGTTTTATTAACTAATCTTATATAATTTGTAAACAAATGCAAGTTACAAATCTTTCACATTAATAAAAAAAATTAATCTTTTTAAAGTACAATATTTTAATAGAACAGTAACGTTATGTTTTACTGCAGAAATAATTTTTCGTAATAAATTAATTTATGAAAATTCCTAAACCCTTAGGAATATAGAACCCTTTATCAAGGTCAAATTAAAAGCCCATTTTGTATTTGAACCACAAGTTTGCGAAAACCTAATTTTCTTTTTACAAGAATAATTCATTTCGTATAGTTTCTTTTATAAAATATTGTGGATATGCCTTACATTTTAGCCATTAAAATATGTAAAAAATTATATTGGAAGCAGCATAAAAGAAATGAATGTACAAATATAACTGAGTAAAATATAATTAATCAACCATTATATAAGTATATGAACATCACAACACTAAATCCTATTAACAAGCAAATTATGTTAAATTATTATTTAAAAAATTAAATACTTCATGAATTATTAATATTTATGTTACAAAAGCATTTTTTAAACTTTTTTTCATTTTTCGAAAAGTTTTCTTTTAGATTCTTTCTTCGAATTCCAATTACTCAAAAATATAAAATCTTTATAATAAGGCTAGCCTATTTAATTTCCACAGCTGGTTTTCTGCAGTATATTATAAGCAACAGACTAATTTTAATTTTAATATAAAATTTAATAAAAAACAAATTATTTCTGTATAAGAAGTATGACTACTGTAATTGAACCTTCAATCATGAATTTTGCCGTTTTGTGTTTGTTATGCCATTTTCTCTAAAAAATTTACCTTTGTTAAAGAACCGTTTTTTAATCCAGTTTCTGTTTCAGGAACATTTAATTTAATTTTCAATATCCTAAAAATGATAAAAATCGGTCTTTATCCATAATATGTTACTTAAGGACCTCGTTAAAATTCTTCTTCAAATGATAATGTTTTTTATTTTAAAAATGAATTCGGAGTTTTAGAATGAATTAAAACCGGTTTATTTAGAATTGAATTAGAGAAACGATAAAAAATATCTCCACATGTATCTCAGTCAATGTAATAATTTTGTTTAGAAAAAACTTTTTAAATTCTTTTTCGATCATTATGATTTAACAGTTAACTTTTTTTCTTGCTCTTTGAGTATTAATGCTGCATTATTTTTGAAATGTGTAACTTAATTACGCACGTTTAGAAATGAACTGTCTTTTGATAAATGGATATATTTAAAGTAACAATTTTAATGAAATATCTATTTTTCATTGATTATTTGATTGAAAATCGAGTATTCTCCCGTGTAGATATAAATTTTAAGAATAAAACTTTTTCCCTTAAAAATCTGTAAACTATTATAAAAATTCATTTAGAGATAGATGAGACTGAATTCAAATTTTAAAATATAAATTTGTCTATTATTCATAAGGATATACAGATGAAATTTCTTTAGAATAATGAATTAGTTTACATCCAATTTTGTAGAAAATTACATCTGTAAGCAAAACATGCTAATAATATAAATATGATTAATGTCAATACAAAGCGACATACATAGCAAAATCATTACAGATATAAGTTCAATGAAAATATTTTTAAGCCCTCAATTTCTTCGTTTATATAATATATATTGTATCCGTTCCCCAAGCTCTAGTTTTAATATTGTGCGCTACATGGAAGAAAATGCAAATTTTCAAAAGCATTAAAATGATTAATAAAAATAAAATTTATCAGATTGTTGATGTTATAATTTTCCAAATGATAGGCAATCTGCAGTATTAATTCATTTTTAAAATAAACTATTGTTATGTTAAAAGATAAGAAATGTAATTTATTGATATTTAAATTCGTGGATCATTCTTGCTACTACGAGAATCTGCTACAATATTCTGTTCTACTTTAGTAATATTTCACCTATTTTGATACAATTTTCTTCTTCCGTTATTTTAGGAAAAAAATATCTAACATGTACTCAAGATATTTGCCTTTCAGCTTCGAAATATTTAATTTTGCATTAACTGTCGCGTTTTTATCAGTTAAAGTAGTGAACTAAAAGCTTTTTAAAACATCAGCATAAAAAATTGCATTATTTTCTAGCGTTTTGTTTATAATTTGTCTAACTATTTTATTCGGAGTTGGAAAAAGAATTGAACTATTTGAACATAAAAAGTTTTATTCTTTATAATTTAATGAAATTTGCTAATATAATCTTAAAAATTTTGAAAGAATAGGAAACATAATTTATTTTGACTATCGTATGTCCTGCTATATCTGAAACTATTACACAATATTTCTTTTGTCACATCAGTCATGTAAATTTTAAAAGCTTAAAAATTATCAATCAGAAGAAGCAAATGTGGAAAAGATTGACTAGAACTAAATCAAATGGATGTGAAAGAAAATATATTCCATAAAATTTCTTTAAGACTTAGCATATTTTTTCTAAGATCCATTCATATAATTTTTCAATTCACGATTCAAAACATTTTTTTTTCGGTAGAGGCAATAAATTTAAAGAGGAGAGATTTTTGATGCACTCAGAGCGAAAGCAATTCTGTTTTTTTCCAAGTACAGTCGATTTAACTTTATAAAGTAATGTTTATTGAATTACAATTTTTCTTCCCAAGTATAAAAGTAACAGAAATTCTTCGCTTTCTGGAATGATCTTTCGAAATTCCTAGAAAGACAAGAATTAATTATTTATCTAAATCTCTGCATATAACCACTAAATAGGCAACATCATCAATCTTAATTCAACGTATTAAATTTGTAGTCTGTCCAATTTTCCTTATTTAACAGGAATTAAGATATTGCAAAAGCTTCTATCTTATTTTGAAAAAAATATGGTGAAATCTTATTGTTAAAAGAAGTTAAATCGTAAATCAGCAGTTGTATTTCAAGTTCTTAAAAAATTTTAAATTTCAACTTTTTAAGGGTTTAATGATGTAATTTACATATTCTATTATGAAGTGGTAATTGAGATATATACACATCACGTTGTAAATGAAGGAAGACTGAATTGGTCGTAAAAAAACTATGAACAATTGTAATATTTATAGTAAATGAAAATGTGTTATTTTTATTAAATAAAAATATTATATTCGCCGCAATGCTCAAATATAGAAATATTGCGAACATCTAACATTTTTGTATCTTTAATGTTGATATCATCGAAGCAAAGAAAAATGTTCGGATGCTCTCAAGAGATGCTGAATGCATACCAAGCAGGTAACAACTGAATTTGGAGATAAATTTTGCAATCAAACGATGATTATAACGATAAAATTCAAAATTACTGAAAATACAAGAAAGATTGCAACATTTCTCTTGTGAAGATGATTCTTGCACTGATCAAAATACCTATATAAATTCAATCAGAATAAAGTGAATCAGTCAAGTCATCAAGAAGCTCTTAAATTGTTTTGTACTTCTCTTGTTGGTATTTAATTGAATTTGTTGGTATTTGTTGTGTATTAGTATATTGTTATTATCTATAAATACTGCTATGTATGCACATCTGGTAACCTTTATTTCATGAATAATCATAAAATAAAGAATCGTTTTATATTAGTCATCTTTTGGACCCTTTTCACCGTTTACCTTCCACGTGATCTCTGTAAAAAAAAATTATAATTCATTGCGCTATGAATTCACTATATAAATAACACTTTGCAATGATGCAAACATTCTGAGAATATTTACTTGTATCCAGAAACCACCATTTAATATCAGTACATTAATCATTGCAAATTTTGTAAAAGCAAGCATCCCACTGAATGAGAATAAAGGAGGTCTATTTTCCTATTTTGTTTATACGAATATGCTGTGAAACAAACAGATGGTATTCATTCAATAAAATGTGTGATGTTTTAAGCACTAATATTTGACTCACTACCCTGGCACCAAATGATTCATAAATGCTTTGGTCTTTCTGTGACACTACATAGGTACTATATATATATAATATGAAGCATTATGTTATAAGAGGCCATCGATAGCAATAATTAAAGTAGAGACATATTAACTCTGGCTCGAAAAACAGGCCTCTACTAACCGGATTATATATCAAATCAAATATCTCTCACGGGCCCTAGGGGAATGTCCAGTTGGGATTAATGCTTAAAGATGGCTCATATTACTAGAATCACACACTAATTTAACATAAAGAATTTAATGAACTTGGCGAAAGTCTGGGCCGCTTTACATCGATGAATGCTATTACATTACTGAATACAGTTTTAATGGCGGGAATCAGATAGCTTCTTATTGGCTGTTGAGTGATGACGCTCCGTACACCGCATTAGAACATATCGTTATTTATACATAGGATGGTTACTTTCTCATTTTTCTCATATGAGTACATAATCATTTTGCTAAAACATCACCTTTCCAATTAAAATAACTTATACTAGAAAAGAAATAGCGAAGCATTTATATAAAAATAACAAGGGATATCTGATGTGGTAGAGATTCAGCATTATTTCTCGATTTATTTTAGTGCTACAGTAATGACACATACACCTTAATTTCTCCTTTCGGGAATCCTTAGATTTTTGATAGGATGCCATTAATATGATATGCTTAAAAAAAGATCTGAGAAGAAATTAAACTTTCCTCGTCTGACTAAACTGTGACACAAAATGGGAGTAACTAACCCCTTCAAAGAGATTTCTTCAAGTAAAATCATTAAGGTAACATTATCATTTGCATCCTTTTTAATGTCCTTTGTTCTAGGCAGACAAATTTTGAATTGCGTCATTCGCTGTGCAGCAAATTATCAAAATTTTTTTAAGAAAAAAGGAGTGAATTATTTTTACAAAATGCTTTTTTTATAAAGAACATACTAATCATTAAGGATATTGAAGAAGTGTATAATTTATTATTTAACAGATAGATAGAAAGATCCTTATTTTAATAAGTATTGTTTAAAAATATTTTTTTCTTATTTCAGTATCAATTAAATGTGAAGAACAAAAATAAAACAAATGAGAATTTAGAAGTTTTACTGAATGAAGTCAAAAATTAAAACATTTTTAAATCGATTAATGGTTTTTATAAAAAAAAGTAGACAGTCATTATTTTTATAATAGACAACTTTTTTGTTCCTGATGATTTTCAATTCGAAAATTTGTGAGATTTTCTAACACATATATCCATCCAAATAATTTGTATCTATTTAATTATTGCCCTTTCAAATAACTTAGATTTTATTAAATAGTAATATCTCATTTGCACACTTTTAATCAGAAGCTTTTTTGGGAAATCATAACCAAATAAGTTAAATGAATATTTTTTGAGAAAGAAATAGAATGTATAAAACTACGACCATAAACATATCAGTGCTTAAAATGAAATCGATTAATGGATAAATTTATATGAATATATCAAAGATAAAAAATGTTTACTGCATAAACAATACTGATCTCGTTCCATGAATTAAAACTGATTGCAAATTATATATATTTTATTCAAGACACTAAAAATCAGATGTAAGAACATCAACATTTTTTTCTCTTTTTTTCTGGAGAATGTATGTAAGGACAAAAATTTAAAAGGTGGACTATAATCAATTAGGGTCACAAAATATCCTGGCAGCATTTCATCAAATACACAACAACTACATTGGTTTTTGTAGATTATAGAAGAGTTCCGTAATGAGACCACTCTTAATGCAGTGACGAATTTATTTTTTCCAAATATCTAACTATTGTTTCATTTGCACCAAAATCTAACTATTTTAGGGATTTTGTTTGTCTGCCCATAGGATTTGGTAAGAATGTTGTTTCAGATCACAAATATTTTCAACCTCGTATTTTCCTGATAAATATGTTTGGAAATCAAATCACTGAATACCGAATCTTTCTGAGTGATCTCCGTGATCGCCATATGCGAGATCGCCATATTTGATTATTTCCTTTTAGGTTTCTAAAAGGATAATGTACATGAAAGAGAAATTAGGAGGAAGACAAATTTGCAATCAAATACAGAAATTTTCCCGAATGTGAAAATATAAATTATTTCACTGATGCTTTTTTTATATTTTAAATCCATGTATATCACTTTAAGATAATATAATGATAGGGTGACTTTTATTTTTGGCTCGACAACTGTCTTTTCACACTTTGTATTTATATTTTTAATAGCAAAATACTTTTATACATTCACATATACTTCATAAAGAAAAAGTAACTTTGTATGCTTATTTATTTAAAAAGTAAATACTTTTGAATAGTTTAATATTTACATTAATTGTGCATTTTTTTTTGATAATTAAATAAGAAAATAGTGTAGAAAAATAATCGTAAATAAAGAACGAAGTTATAATGCCAATACGGTTCTTAGGAAGTATTCCCTCTTGAGAATGAAGCATTCTATAATGAGCTAGGAGTGTACTTTTTATAAAAGAAATATTTAATTATTGTCGGAACATATCAAGAAACTTTACCATTTTCTGAATGTCTTCTGAATGATTATTAAACGACTTTTTTAAATAAAAGCAGAAAATTAACAATGACTATATACTAACAATAATACTTTCGAATCATGTTTTTCTTTCAAAAAATGAAGCACCTGAGAGTAAAAAAAGAGTTTTAAGGTTATAACATCAATCGCTATTATTTTCTTGAGACCAGACGATAACTAGGAAGCAGTTTCTTATGATTCAATATTATGAATTTTGATTTATTATCGAAAATTAGAAGTATTTTCAACAATAAACAATTAGTAAAATCCTTAATGGGTAATTATCTAGCTTCGAATGAATTAAAAGTGCTACACATATAAACTGATACGTAATCGAAAATAAACCATCATAGAACTCAATATCAGGGCTATAAACAAATGCCGAACGTGTTGTGTTAAAATTATGCAGAGTTAAATAATTGACGAATGATAATTGTGAACTCACCAAATCAGTAATCTTTTTTGTCCAAGTCACCTGTCATACATTAATAATTTTGACTAATTTCTGAAGCCTCTAGTGTGATATTCATGAGAGAATAGTTATGCTTTGTAAAAAGAACTAGATGCCAAGTTTTTGATGTTAATCAACTTTTGTCTTTTGAAATTGATTTACATATGCATTTGCGTGCAAAAAGAGAACAAAATGGAATGAAGCACAAAACTTTTCACACCCTTTAACTTTTGATGATTAGTCCCGAGAAAAATTATTCATAATTATGCTGAAGCTCCTACACAGCATTAAAATCTGGATTTTAAAAAAATAAAAGTGCAGACTACTCATTATACTGATTGAAGAATATATGTTAATGATTCTGAGCATGCTAGACATGTGCAGATGAGCTCTAAACATGTCAGTTAAAAAATGAATTCCATTTATTTGAGCCTTTTCATCATGCCATAATAATTTTCTTTTTCAGTTAATCTTTCAAGATGATTAATGATATATGTTTATTTTTCGCAGCATGCAATAAAAGATATGAAATTAATTCTAATTTTAATATGAGTAGTTTATTCTACACTGTATAAGTACTTTATCGCTTTTCAAATAGCTTGATCATTTAGGATATAATAATTTTACAAATGGCACACATTATGCAGAAATTTGTCAAAACATCAATTTTCTTAGTTTATAAATTTATTTCATTGTTCATATTCTTCAATTTATTTTGTCAAAATTCCGAAGTTGCATTTCTAATATTTTAAA
>JAPMOR010064250.1:13870-35174 GCA_026543865.1 Argiope aurantia
ATTATTTACAATATCAAAAGAAATAGAACACAAATGAAATCATATTTTAAAATTAATACGATTTTCATCAGTTTCAAGATAAAGCTACGATTTATATGCAAATATTTACCATTATGTATGTGAAAAAACTGTGCATTCAATAAACATTTAGTAGTTTAGTGTTTTTAATACATGATATAAAATTAGATGGTACCCTTTTTTCTCATTTTTCGTGACACATAATAGTAAAAATTTTAAATTAAAATAATTTTAGATTTATCTTGAAACCCATACACCGTTTTGTGTAATATATTTTACTCAATCTACAGATACATTTCAAAGTAAAAAAAAAATACATATTTAAAATTAATTAAAAAGTGATTTTTTAAAAATATCCAAAGTCGAATTAAAGGAGTGGAACAGAATAATTCAAGTCGTTTTATTTGCTTAACTTCAATATCATCAAAATATTTTCAACATGAATTAAATTTAAAAAGAATTTAAAAATACATTATCACTCTATAAAGTAGATGTTTTTTTATTCCTTCGTTACACGAAAATGTTTTATTCTATTAATAAACAAATTCAATTAAAATATAATTTATTTAAATTATATTTATTTAAATATAATTTCAGAATATATAATTTATTCTATTAAAAAACAAAAGAAATATTTAATTATTTTGGAAACATATCAAGAAACTTTACAATTTTCTGAATGTCTTCTGAATGATTACTAAATGATTACTAATTCTACATTAAAATATTACATGAAACATATTAGATATTACATACAAATTTAGATGTTGAATAAATCGTTTATTATTTTAAGAGCGCATTCAGCAAAGTCGGTTAATTACTGTATGAGTTTAAGTTTAGTTATTTCCCATTTCAGATTAAACTTCAATTTTCAGGAAACACAAAATTAAGCAAGTGCTTAGCGCAAGTAAATAAAACAAATAAAAGTATTCTAAATAATATAAGTTAAAATCTAGACAAATTTGAAAAATAAAAATATATCACTGTAGAAAAGAATTAATTATTCAATAACGAGTTTCTTAAAATTTTCATTATGCAAAACTCTATACTAGGTTTTAATAAAATAGGAATTAAAGCATTTTGTACTCTTCGAAAAAAAGTGATAAAATTTGAAATTGTTGGGAAATTTTAAAAGAATTTTAAATCAAATATATTTATTCCAAAAGTAAATTCATTCTTAATAATAACATATTCTGTACAAAAATCTTTCCTGAAGGAATACAATCATCATATTGTTTAAAATAGTAATGAATCTATTCTGTTTAATCCAACGAAAGCCGTAATTAAAAAGAAAATAATTTTCCTCATTTTTGTTATATTGAGCATTATTATGCAGAGGAAACATGGGTAGAAACCATAGCACATATCCCCAGAAAGATTCATATATAGTCATTTAATAGGCAGAGTTAGACCAGAAAGATTCATAATGATTAATAGGCCCAGTTCTGCCACGAAGGTATACATCATGCCAAAGCAGTGATTAACCTGCAAATGGGCAAAAAAAACCTTGAAAAGTCATGCATACATCCTAAATACACTATTATAAAATATCTTTTTAAGAGTTTTATTATTATTATTAGGTTGTATTTCGGTAAAAGTTAAAAATTCGATGATTTTAAACATTTTTATTTATAAAGGAATCGGAGCAATTCAATCATAAAACATAAACGCAATATAAAATGAACAATGAATTAATCGAATGACGTGAAAATAAAATGTATAAAATCGTCGATATTCTAGTTGAAATATTTAAATTTATAATAATAAAAAAATTAAAACACTATGGAAATTAAAAAAAACAAAACAAATGAAAGTTAGATATAAAAACAAGAATTCAGTTTTATATCCACTTCATTCTATCGTTGCAGACCGAACAAATACGCTTAGGATGCTCCAAGATATACATTTCTGGCACATCTCACAGATAAACGTTGTGATTCTAGTAAAGCTTGCCATTGTGGCAATATTTGCATTTATTTTTAACTGATAATTCTTTGTTCACATCTTCAACACCTCGTTCTGATTTTTTTGAATACTTTTAGATCTATTTCTAATGGAGTCAGTCGTTCTTCTTTCAATGTATTCCTTCATAACAGGGACCGCGGTGGCCTGGTGGTAAGGTCTCGGCTTCGGAACCGGAGGGTTTCAGATTCGTGACCCGATTCCCCCGAAGAACCGACGTGTAAGGGGGTCTGTTGCACGTTAAATCCGTCATAACCAAACGTCCTCCCGCTGTTGTGGTGTGATGTGGAGATGGGTGCCAGCTCAGGTGTCGTCCTCGTCATCTGACCGTGGTTCAAAATTACGAGGTCGGTCCCAAAATAGCCCTAGTGTTGCTTCAAACGGGACGTTAATGTAACCAAACCAAACCTTCATAAAAGCGTATCCCGATTGTTGTAGATATTTCTTCCAAATTAACTTTTTTTTATTATTTATAGAATGAATAGCATAGCTTTTGATTGCAGCTTCATTATTTTTCAAACAACAAAAAAAGGAGACTTAACGAAACTTACCTCAATGGCTAAGCGTACATTTTAATTATAAATAGCAGATTTACAAAGGTCTATTTAATACCTGGAATTCCAATCCGTTCTACTGTATATTTCACTTAAACTTCTAGCTGGAAGGTAAATGCAATGATTCTATAATTAACTAAGAAACAGACATTAAGCATATGATAATAAGCTACGTGAATTAACATTTTCTAAGAAGTAAGACTTGAATGTTGAATCTGTAAGAACAAGAATGTAGCCAAATTAGTGATTATTCCTCAACCATTTTCACAAAGGGTTAAATTATAAACAGACATTCACTTGCACAATGTGTTTATTTCGGATCCCACCTTTATATTTACAACTTCAGGATATTTCTGAATTTGTGTTCACCATTTTCCTCTTATTTACAAATAATAAATATATTTTTTATTTTAAAAAATGACAAAAAAACTGAAAAATTAATAAATATAAATTAAATTAACTTAATATTTAATTTAAAATGACTGTTCGTTGAAATATTTTGCTTTTAATTTCAGAAGTTTTCTTGTTTGTGCCTAACACGGTTGTGTCTAGTTGCATTAATGAATTATATATTTTTAATAAATTAAAAAAATCAAATTCTTTTTAACATTTTCATGGAAATATATAATATTATATGTCTTCCAAAAGTAATATTTATTATACAAATATTCTTTTAACTCTTCAATGAATAAAATAAACTAACCTATTTCTTTCTGAATGTCTAACATCCGAAACACGCTAAAATTCTATTTCAAAATCATATTTTCCATGAAAAGTTAGTCACAATGGATTCGGCATTCAAATTTTCAAAACTGTACCATCAACCTAATGCAATCTGTAAGAGTTCGGAACGTTCTCCAGACGCTCGTTTACGGCAGTTTCACTTCCATCAGACTTTCAAATATTTCAAATCCTCAAAGACATCTAATTTGTTTATTTCCTTCTGAAAAGAGCAAATAACTTTTTTCCATACGTTTCATTTTGAGTTACTAGAATTCTGCAAACTTTCCGGACGAAATACTGATTTAACAAGTATAAAATCGCAGTTGACTGATGTTTTCTGTTAAATTCAGATAATACCTTTTTTTTGTTGCCCTTTTTTTTGGGGGGGGGTTGCTCCTTAATCATTTCGACTAGTACATTTTGCATGTATTTTGCTGCATCTAAAAAGGCATTGAAATTTATAAATATTAAAATACACGAATCTAAGTTGCCACATATTCGTTTTCAACCTTGAATTCAATTTTAAGGATGTTGTAAATGAAACTACAATGCAATAGAAAAGATAATTTTTTCAATTAATTCCATCGAACACTTATTCAAAAAAATATTAACTATCCATTCTCTAAAATGTATGAATATTGAATTAGTAGATGACATTAAATTTTTTTTTCATGCATATGCGCCAATAATTATTCGGAAATTAATGTCCATACTACATATATATTAATTTTAAATTCTTATTTATAGAGAAATTAAATTATTTCCAATTAGTTTTCAAATGCTAGAAATTAACATAAATATAATAAATAAGCATGTATATAAAATAGGTGAGGATAAAAAATAAAATACCAACTGTACATTTACATTTCTGTAATATACCTTTTATTATGAATATTGTGTACTATTCATAAATATATAATAACACAATATTAAATACTTACTATTTAATATTGTGTTATTATAGAAATATCCATAAATAATTTTCATTCTATTGAAAACTTGAAATACGTATTCTATGTAAATTTCTTTTTGGGAAAAATTAAGTCATTGTTTTTTCATGGGCAACCAAAAAATGTAATAGCCTATGATTACAAATTGTTTAAAGCAATTAAATAATTTGAAGAATAAAACGTAAGGATGCTTAAAATACGTAACATAATAAGCGTATGTAGTTTAATATACAGGGTGTTTATTTAGTAACGGACCCATTTTGATGCTTAATAACTCATAAAATAATGATATAAACAAACTTATGGCATTTATTGATGGAATAACTCATATATTTTCCTTTTCAGGTTTGAATATTTTTAACTTTGTAAATATCGTCTGCGCGTGTGGTTAATTTCAGATAATTTCATTTTCCAGTCTAAATATCTGTACTTTTCTAAATATCGTCTGCTTATTAATTGTATTTTTCTCTCTTTTGTTTTTGGCAACTATTGAAATGTTATGTTTACTTTTGATGTGTTTGTTCTATGTAGTACTTTTGTATGTGATGTTTTATTCGAGCGGATATTAAGGAAAATGCATACACCACAAGAGAAAGCACAGATTTTATGGTGGTTCATAGAAACGAGATAGTAAAAGCACAGATGAAATTTCAGAAGATATTATCAAAAAGATCCTCCATCCAAAAACTGCATATTGCGGTGGAAAAAGAATTTTCTAGAAATTGGAAGTATCGCAGATAAGAAACGTTCCGGACGTCCTTGCACAAGTGATTTTGATGTTGAGCGTGTCAGAGAGACATTTTTACACAATCCTAGAATATATGTGAGATCAGCGGCAACAGAATTGGATATGCGAATTTCGACGGTGTACAAGGTTATTAAGAAAAAAATTAAGACTGAGTGCATACAATGTTCAAATTTTTCAAGTTTTGGAACCGAACGATAAGGCCTAGGAGGATGGCCTTTGCAACAGATATGCTAAGAAGGATAGAAGATGCTGCTGATTTTCTGAAGCGCATAATGTTCTTCGATGAAGCATCCTTTCATGTTTCTGGCATTGTTAATCGCCATAATGTGCGCATATGGGGATCTGAAAACCCCCCCCTGAATA
This sequence comes from Argiope aurantia, assembly GCA_026543865.1. NCBI lineage: Eukaryota > Metazoa > Arthropoda > Arachnida > Araneae > Araneidae > Argiope > Argiope aurantia. The sequence continues at coordinate 19,189 of JAPMOR010064250.1, forward strand.
CCATGAGGCACAAAGGGATTCCCCAAAGGTTAATGTGTGGTGCGGACAAATGCACGACCGAGTCATTGGACCTTTCGTTTTTACAGAAAAGACGATTTCATCAGTCGTATACTTAGACATGTTGGAAAACTTCGTATTTCCACAACTAGAAGAGCTGCAGCCACATGTCTTTTTGCAACAAGATGGTGCGCCACCTCATTGGGGTACCATCGTTCGTACTTCTTTGAATGGCGATTTTCCAGGAAGATGGATTGGGCGAGGAGGTCCAATTTCTTGGTCACCCAGATCACCTGACATAACGCCGCCGGACTTTTTCCTTTGGGAATTTGTAAAAGACAACATTTTCAGGAGGAGAGTGTCGAACATTGATGACCTAAATGCCAGAATTACAACCGCAATAGGCTCTGTGGATGCCGACATGCTTGCCGCTATCTGGCGTGAAATTGACTATCGACTTGATATTCTCCGTGCGACGAAGGGGACACACCTGGAAGTTCATTGGCAATGGTCATGAAACTTTTTGAGTCTATTTAACCATTTATGTTATTAATTTTAATCTATCTTTATTATTTTATGAGTTATTAAACATCAAAATGGGTCCGGGACTAAATAAACACCCTGTATATTATATGAATCAAACTTCTGTAAAGATATGTGTGTTAAGCAATTATTGAAACACTTTTGTCAATCGAAAGAGCTACTGCTTTCAAATATTCTGAGTTTTATTAATTCACTGTAAGCTCTTATTATATATTTTTAAAAATTGTTTGTTTTAATTGTTAAAATAATAATTATTTTATATTGAAATTGTAACTAATAAAATATGTTTTTCAGGATTATTTTCTTATATCAATGTCTGCAAACCAAACTAATTAAAATATAGAAAAATGTTGATGATCAGATATTATCACTCTCTACAGTTTTAAAAGAAATGAAATATCAAAGTATTTTTTAGATATCATGTTTATAATAAATGAAGATAATCCGAAATAATAAATTATTTTGAGAAAATATTTGTTTAGAGGAGAGATTTTCTGGAGAATTTGAAGTCTATACTCTAATATTAATAAAAATTTTGTGATCAATTTCTTGCCGAATTAAAATTTTTCTCTTTGTATATATTTCTAAAAGAGAAAAAAATTATGATATAAAATCGTAGATTTCCTTATCATATTTAACTCTTACAAATATAAAACGCATACTAAGGTTAAACTTTCAAGAATTCTCTTGTTCAAATTAATAAATGCTATTGTCTCTGTTTATTTACAACCACATATGATTTACTTAGCTGATGTCCTTATAAAATCCAGAATATACAATAAAAAACGTAAAATATCAATCGTTTTAAAATTTTCGAATAACAATACCTAACACCGTTAATAATACTTCAGTAAAATATAAAATGTTCCGAAACCAGAATAGAAGGAAATAATTCAATCATTCCACATTGAGGAACTAATTTCGAAATTATACATATAATATATATTTAATAATTTCTTGTATGAAATTAAAATATATCAAATAGTAAAACAAAAAATAATTTTCTGTTATTTATTATCAATCAAACAGCAAATATTAATTTCAAGTTTAAAAGTAAGACATACAATGCAAAAATATAATAACTCACGAAAAGACTAAATTATTTTGGGGGGAAAAGGCCGAATATGGGAAAGTGTTGAACGAGTTTACTAGTAATTTTTTTTTTCAATTTTCATTCCATCAGTTAAATTATTTCTTATGACACATAATAGGAACAGAGCTACATTAATACCAAAACAAGCAAATGTTATTAATTGTTTACTACATTTAAAGAATAACATGAACAAATATCTTTCAGGAACATGAAAGGAAAGAAAGAAATCCGTATTCCAAAATCAGAATAGCTTGATTAATTGAATCCCAAAAACAGAATAAAATCAAAACACAACGTTCTAATTTTATACTCTAGATATTTTAACAATCAAAGCTTTCACTTACTTTTGAATAAATTTGCATTAAAAAGAGCTAAGATTTCAGTTCTGTTCTTATATGGAGAGTTCTTAATTAACGTAATAACATGATTATCCAAACATATCTTACTTTCTTAAAATTCCATCTTTTTAGAATTAGAAAAATACATTGAAAATAATTATTTAAACAGAGGTAACGCTTACGTGAATCTTAATTAAACTACTGTTTGTATAAAAGATACGATTTTCTTTCAAGATAATACTTTAATTAAACCATTTGAAGAAAGGATTTTTACTGTTAAAGAGTTATTTTAAGGAAGAGAATAAGAATGTTCTTATGTTTTATTAATATAACTCTTTAGCATCATTTCACCGATATCTCTTCGTAATTAATATCGCTTCTATCTTGACGGGCCTTATATCCAAAAATATTTATATGATGTTTAATGTGAAAAATATGATATTTCGGCACCAAAATTTCTAATTCTAAAACTTTTTCTTTAAGTTAATTAAATATGGAATACTTAGAAAAAAATTGACTGTTCTAATTTGAACCTGAGCAAGCTTTTTTAATATGTTTGTCCATAAAACTAATTTAAGTTTAACATTATGAAATATAGTAATGATAAATATTTGACTCATCTGAATTTGTAATGATATTTCTTTTTAAAAAAAATTTTAACATTATAAAAGTTACTTCCAGAAAATCTGTAGAAAATTAGAAAATTTAATTGATAAAAATATCTAAAATGTGTGTCTTCTGCTTTTAAAAATTAACTAAACTTATTAATGGTTGATCTGAAATATCATTTGCAAATTTTAAGGAGTCTGATGCATATGAATAACTTTTAATGAATTAAATAAAATATCAGTTAAAGTAAGCACCACATATTTAAAGAAATAAAAATTTACTACAGTACAGCAATCGAAATACATAGCGCAAATGCGTTAAAAACCTGTTTTTTTTAAATTTGTTTTATTTATTTTTGCTTATTTTAAATACACCAAAAATGTGATTTTATTAGTATTGCTATCTAGTTGTCATTATTAAATTGTTTTTCTGAGTGCGATTTATTATAGTCTTAGGTATAAAAAAATTCATGTTTAAAAAAAGTTTTATATCGGTAGGTAACTTGCCTTTTCACGTTAAAATTTGTGGAAATGGTGATGCTATAGTTAAGCTCAACAACAAATCATTGTTTTTAACGCTGGTAGGCGACTGCTTTCTATAATATTGATGTTCTAGTGATAATTTAATTCCGCCTCAAATAACAAAACACTAGTTGTTATTTCTTAGGGCACTTGTCATAGACGAGCCCGCTGATAAAGTCAGCGATTTTAAACTCAGTTTGTGCAGTAGCTTCTGAGGGAAAAGACACCTGAACACCCGAGTGCAGAAGTCTGCCTTCTATCTCATATGAATATGACACTCACACACTTCACTCGCACAACACCTTTTTACATGGGGGACTCTTTCACACTCCTCACATATAGAGCATGGATGAAGAACAACCATGCCTAAAATAGGACTCGAACCCGGGACACCCAAATCACGGGGGAAAAGCGTTACCCCTAGTGAAGGACGCCGGCACAAACTGCTTAACGGGCATTTAAAGAATAATATACATAATTCATAATCATATAATACAAAAGTTGTAGCTTTAAGGTGCTTCAATAATCGAAGCTTTAGAATTCCTCATGCAAGTTCTAAGCAATAAAATTCATACCACGGCTAGTGATTGTTTGAAATATTTGAAAGTTCATTAAACATTGGAATTTTATGTTTAAATCTCCATATATCTAGGAAGTATATGGAGGAAGTATAAGTAACAAAAAAATTGTTTCTTACTGTTTTCAAAATGAGAAAATAAAATAATACTCAAAGTTAGAAAAATCTTGAAAATTATGTTAATTATTTTCTTTTATAGTCTCTAAGATAATACTTATAATTATTATAAATACCTTAATATTTATTAATTAGAAATAGATATGAAAGCGAGAATCTAAATGCAAACTTGAAATTTGGGGAGTGATCCCAATGACGTTTTCAGGTACTTTTTAAGGATTGATGGACTCATTGCCGTTTAACATTACTGCACCTCTTGATTTTAATATCCCATGTTAGAATAATGTTTTAAAGTAAAGAATATTAACATATATCATTTAAATCAATAGATATTTTACTTAAGGATCTGGGTAAAAAAGAATTAATAACCTAATATATATAAATGAAAGATGAAATGAATAAGGGTAATAAACAATTCAGAATGTATATGGAATTTTGTGAAAGTTTTCATGACTTTTATATAATAAAATTTTCAAAATGTTAATAACATTTTACAAACTATCAGAAATCACATATGATGAACGGCTACACGAATTGTCAAATACACACATTGTTTTAAAGATATTTGGAAATTCTGAAGGGATCCAATATAATTTAGTTATTTAAACACTTTCTCTTTATTTTTATGTAATAAATATTACTATGATCATTAGATATGCTGAAAAGTTAATTTATGATTATAATGCCTAGAATTCAAGCTTGTATGCTTGGGCTAATTTAGTGCAAAGCTGAACATTTCAAACATCGAACATGTTGACACACACGACACCACAGCAAACATCTAAGTACGCCGCAATGGACTGAGGACGTTTAACCGACAATGTCATAATTAACATGCACCATATCTACACACAGTACAAATCATCTGTATATTCAAATCACGAATCAGCGATCATCTATAATCGAAGTATATCCTCACCCACTGTACCATCAGATTCAGAATGAACGAAAGGGATTGGTTTTATGCAAATAAGATCTAAATGGTCAGATAGAAAAAATATCGATTAGAAGTATTTTGATTTGCTAAAAGGTAATCACGATACTTATAAAACGCTCACCGTTGGTTGCTTTTTTTTTTTGTGATATTTCGAAGTTAATTTGTTTGATATGTTTGCGGGGGTGTTTCGTTTCATAAATGTTATTACTACGTGAAGCATTATGTTATGTACTTTCACTTGATATCGTTAATACTGACCATTTACAGGTAAGAGAATTTTAGAAATTAAAATATTGTTAAAATAAGTTGCTTAACTTCAAGAGTGTTGCTTTACGACTTGTATGTGTATGAACTTTTACCCCGTAAATAATGGCTGTCGACTCTTCTTTTGCATCAATGTTGTAAAATGTAATTTGATCAATTAACTTTTTCAACAGGTTTCTTAAGATTTTTTTTCACTTAATATGAATGTGACACTCTTGTTTTTTATGAATAAAGAAATACATTTACTATCGGTAAAAATTTTTAAAAAATGCATCTTAGCCTGAAAGCATTTGTTGCCGTTTCTAATCGTCATAATGAAACGCTTAAAGCACAAATGGCTTGATTTTTTTTAATTGTCAGAAGATTTGAATAAAAAACATGATTAAGAATATTTCAGATAATAGTTTCTTTATGTATTAATGACTCGGAGATTTCACTATGTAGTAGGGGCTTTTCTGGAGAATTCTTAATTTCCAAGTTTCAAGAATTGGATACCTAACATTAAGTAAATTGCATTCTATGTTATAATTCCCGAGGACTCAAGCCTTTAACTACCTTATCGCAACTAATACAAGGGTTGGTAGCTTTCATTCTATTTAAATTCAGTAGCAAATTTTTAATTACATTATATAATTAATAAACACTATGTAACATAAACTGTAGTAATATTCAAAGTCCTATTTTATCTGCAGTTGAAAATCTTAATGATAAAAAGCTAATGAAGAATAATTGATGAAAAATAATATTGCTTCCGAAATTTCGCTACTATAGATGTTAGAATATCCTAAAGAATAAAAAAATGGATGCTTTTTGATACATCTTTGTATTTGAATATTTTGCATTTTCCCTAATGGAAAATAAATGCATTCATAATTTTATGGGTTCATTGTATTCCTTCTAGGAATGAACTAAATGTCACTAATCATATTTCCGAAATATATAAACATAACTGGCAAATTTAGGAAAATTTAACGATTATTTGATATATTGTCAAATTGGAAAGTAAATTTTAAAAGGGAGTGTTTCTTATGTCTGTCATTCCCTTGCAGAATCTTCGAATAAATGGTTCAATGCTACTGCTCTCTGTATAGATTTGAAAGTGGCGCCTAAGGACTGCCATTCTACAAAATCCTAATTGAACATAGTTTATGAAGCCCAATTATGGATAGAAACTGGAAGCGCCCCATCACCCTTCGTTTTTCTACTAAAAGAATTTCAAAGGTGAGAATTGAAAGGAAGTTAATATTTTGCAATGAATTCAAATGCTCCGATAGTTAAAACCGTTATAAATTTCAATTGAGGAACATTTCTGGATATTCGCTTGTGACAAATACTCCTCTTACTTTAATGACTTTTACACCAAAAATACTTTCGTTAGGGAAAAGTCGGACTGACTGCATTTTGAATACGATATTTTTGATAAAGAATGGTATAAAGCTTGTTGAAATAAACATATCTAAGGGAACATTTCATTACGTCCGTTAAAATTGAATTCTGCGAAACTTGACTAACGAATCGTAATGATTCCCAATCCAGTTAAGTTTCAAGTTCTTCAGTTTTTAAGGACTAAATATTATTCCTCATTTGATATTTCGAGACTTCAAGTACTAATAGCCAAAATTCAGCTCATCATTTATACTATTGGTTCATTCCATGTCTGAATCTAATGCTGTTTGGCAACTTATCTGTTTGTCTGTAGTTTTCGAAGCTTTAATATTAAACTAACTTAATTTTTAATCATAGTAATTTTCTTGAATATCTCGTGTATAAATAAAAACTGATACTTGTAAAATACATTGAAAAAGACGCCTTGGTGCAAAATAAAATTAGTGACAAGGAATTTCGTTTATGGATGATAAAAAATGGATTTCTCATTTTAAGCGTTAGGGCACTGTCGGTAACAAAATATAAAAATGCACTTTTAATTGCTCATGCCGCAAATATTACTTGTAAATCGAATGACATCACGAATTTTTACCAGACAAAACATTCGTTATGGATCACTGTTCTAAAACATTAATATATTGGTGTTTAAATTTTTAAAACTGTGTTGATCAAGCATTTTTGTAACTGATAAATTACTTTCAAATATTCAATAGAAATAGAAATAGGAATGACAGGCTTTTAAAATGCGGTACATATTTAAGTACATAAAATGCTTGAAATGTAATAGTTCCGTCGATAATTAACTGCGAGATTACAGCAAATGATTCAGAATTTATTTTGATGTTAAAGTGCATATTTTCATTAATGCCAAACATTGCCCATTTATTTTCAAAATCGACAACTTCGTTATGGGCTCATCTGGAAGTTATTTTAAAAAGCTTAATTTTCATATTATTCCAACTTAACAAATTTACGAATTTTCTAAAACACATAGAATTTATATCAAAGGTCATTGAATATTATACTTATGCTTATAAATATATACGTACTAAAACATTTTGTATGCCATGATTTATGATCTTAATGCTTCCAAAATCTGAAAATGAAAATAAGTTTTAATGTGTCCAGTAACATCAAAGATACTCTATTTCTAGTTTTCATAGTCATTAATATTCTACAAGCTTTTATTACCGACATTTCTATCTTGATCAAATGGCTTGTTTGTCGTAACATATCTTTTCGAAGATTCCTTTTTGCCTCTTTATGTACATCTAAGATTGATATTTAAACTAGTATCCTGGCGATAATTAAACAAACTTCTTTTCTAGGTTATTTCCCGCTGATTTTTGGCAATAATTGCGAAAAAGTGATCTGTAGATGAGAATGCCAACTTCATCCTTAAAACTTTCACATTTCTACAACTGGGGTTGCCAGATTTAAATGGTAAGTTTTTAACGTATTGGATTATAATCAAACTTCGTAACTTCTCTCCTAAATTTTTATCTTGTATTTTGTATTTCAAATTATGGGATAAACAAACCATTTATTCAACCATTCTATAATTAGTGTATTGGTAAAGCCTAGCCATGCTTTCATTGAATAAATTAATATCGAGAATAATTAAAAATACAAGTGCAGAAAACATTGGATTTGCATATTTTTAAGGCAAGTTTTCTTCATTAGACTTCACAAATTTTTTATACTGCCAAAATATGCTTATGTAATGTTAATTCTTCTAAATACATCTTATACTTAAGCATAATTTCTTTGGATGATTAAATCCAAAATTCTAAAGTCGTGTTTAAGTGACAAAACTATGGAGTCGAATATCTCCGTTTTTGGTGTCTATAGGCATACGCATGTTTAGGTCACCTTATAATCGAGCTAGAATTTCAAAAGCAGTACAAAATTTAATCTTTAATTTGTGTCCTCATGCATTTTGACCAAAATACGATGCAAGTTATATAGTCTATCAAACTTAACTTCAACCGTCACTTTCAATTCTTCAATTAGTGTGCTTGCATGTATTCTAAAATGTTATACTTTTTCTGCTTCAGAGTGGTCCGAAAGGTCACTAATTGACAATTTAATTGAAGACTACATTATACCACACTGCATAATTCGTATACAAGTAAAATATTTTAAAAATGGCTTCATCACATTGCAGTTTACCCTCAATTGTTTAACCATGCAAATGAATTTTATACTGATGGTTACCTTCCGTAATATCTTAGTGATTTAAAACTTGAATATTATCAGATAAATCCTTAAATATTTAATACTTGGAACATTGTAAAATATATTATTGAATTCTTTGTAAAACCCAAATGATATCTATTAGCCGCCTTTGGCGATTTATTTGTTAAACTTTGAATACTTTTTGTTAAACAATATAGAAAATCATCTAGTATTTGATTCGACTGAAAAACTAGCCTTATTCAAAATTTATGTGCAAATTAATCTCCACAAAGAAACGGGAAACGAAAATCCCATTTCACTCAATATTCAAGGAAAGTAACTTCTCAAATCTATCTTTAACATTGACAAAAGTACGGGGATGGATAAGTGTTGAATTTCATCATTAAATATTTTCAGATCGTATATTTTAACTATACAGAAATTTCATTTCTATATAATTTTTTACTTAAAATGTAATTTTGGAGTTTTAAGATGATGCAAATTTTAATTTTGATAGAAGTGTTTTGTGAGGTGATCATGACTTTCTGTAACTAATTTACAGTTACTCATCTGGTAATTGTCTATTTTCGCGTTCGATTAAATTAAACCTTTTGTCTTGCGCCTATTTCCTGATCTCTTTGACATTTTCTTCGGAGATGAATGTAGTTTTTAGATGACGTCATTATCCAAAACATTTCTAATAATCTGAAGCTATAATCAGAAAAGCTAAGTGGAATTGTAAAAACGTTCAATGAAGTGGTCTGAAATGTTTGTATAGATTTATTTAACTTTCTCTACTGCCCTTCAGCTGTAAGTAACAAGAGCGATGGGTGTACCTACATTAGTGTCGACATATTTAGATAATCGAATAATAATCTTGAGAAGCTTAAATCTTTCCTCTTAAATCGTTACAGACAAAAAAAAAATTTCCTGCTTTAAATAAACGCCAATAATTTCATTGGCTTAAAATTTCTTTACGATGATCGCATCTGAACATGCTTACAAAAGGAGTTAAACAATGCATTTCATTCGTCGTAAAAAAAAAATTACGAGGACTGTCGATGTGTTAAGACAAGCTCAACTAGACTGAAGGAGCTTGAAGAATAATGGAAATGCCACGGTAATTAAATACACAATTTGAAGAATCTAACTTGTATTGAAGAAAAATCCGAATTGGTTACACTTCCGAAATTTTTGTAAACAAAATTTTTTAATTACTATAAGGTCTCCAATGCGCTGCCTCTGGTGGAGTGACAACGTGGTTTCAGCAGACAAAGTATCGTGAATTTCGATAACTGCATACTAATACACAATGCATAAGTTTTTTGCAATGTGGATTGCAAAACCTGATTTCTGCAATGGATGCCTTTCGTTAAAATAGTAAAATATGTAGACGGTTAATGTTGAATACAACAAACATGTCGTCTTTGATACTTTTTGCAAAATTGGAGCTTAACAATCCGCAAAAACACAAACGGGGACAGCAGTCGTATATTCTCCATTGCATCTACTTACTCCTGTCTATAACATTCCATCTATTACTTCATTATAATCAAATACCCAATTTTCAATTGATTTCTTGTGGTTAGTCGCAATTTTAAATGCCTAATAATAAAATCTCATTTCATTAATAGTTTTCAATTAATGAGTAGCATTTAGTTTCTTTCATTTTTCAGATAATTGGAATATTTATTTGCTTATTTATCTGAATAGCATTCTAAGAATATATCGAATCTTCCGCAAATTTGTAATGCTTAACCCAGTTTAAAACTTTGGAACAAATATTGGCTATACAGTAAACATTGTATGGCCAATACAGTAAACATTATTTAAAGCTTGTATGGATTTCTAATGAAAGCATTTTTGCACGTTAAGAGCGAGAAGCACTGACGGATAAATTGGCCTTTCATTTGGAAGAGAAATGAAAAATGTATTCGTCATTAACGCTATCTCGACTCTTTAAAACGGTTAAAGTTTAAAGGTAATCGCTTCCAAAATTCCATGAACGAGAGGAAAATTGGAAATGAAGACTTCGAAACAAACTCTAAGCTGTGGATAGGTTCAGCATATTAACTTGAATCTGGTGAAAAAATCAATCTATTCGCATATTTGGTATTGGTTGTTATAATGTATAGATCAGACTTTATGGTAGGTGTATAATTTTTGTGCATTAATTTTCATTGATATATATGGCTTATGGACAATTATCTAATACTTGGATAGCTTGTTGAACTTTTAATCCATTAATGCTATTTAACATTCAAATGTTTATTTCAGGGTTCCAGATAAATTCTGTGATGTGAATGAAGACCTGGAGCTTGATGGAATCTCTATTAAAGCTTGCATCTTATCAGCTTATGGAACTTCAGAAATTTTCAGTTAGTCAATCGGCTGGTAAAATTGCAATGATTCCATTATTTTATGCTTGGATTATTCTGGAAATAACTACGGCAGTTTCTGTTCACTTCATGTTACTTAAGAAATATATTCAGTTTATGCATTACTATTGGCCATACACCTCAAATTAACTTCAATTACAATATTAAATGGCCCTGTACTATTATGCAGTGGAACTTCAATGAGTCGAATAGCAAGTCTTCACATTTATAATTTTAATTGATTAAAATGTATTAATTCGAAACGTATTTTATTAAATTTTCTTCGTATTAAATTTCGAATGGAATGGACAAAATTGTGAGCTTCCCACTCCCTAAACGGGTTGTAGGTTAGTTCCGATATCATAAGTATTAGATTCCGGATCCAACTTCGTGTCGAAAGAAACAAATTGAGGTCCCTTCTATCTTAAGTCTAAATAGGTCATCCTTTGAATATCCGTTTATTAAACATATAATTAAGTGTTCATAATGTCCAAAATTCTAATCTTGGTTCAGAAGTCCCCGTTTTATACTAGCTGGTTGGTTCCATTTCGTTCCATCAGTTTTCTCACCCGCCTGGTATGTTGTATTTATTAATCTAAAGATATCTTGAAAGAATTCTGAGTAATTATCGCGTTGGATTAGAATGTTTCCTTCCGAATTTCTATTTCAAAAATTCAGTTTTTCTATTCCTACTTATCTTATAACACTCAAGCAAATTCTGTCTTCGGAAATATTTTCTGTTAATCACTCGCTTATTTCTTCTAGCCATGTTTTAAATAGTAAATTTAACTGAAATTTCAAAATGTTCCGACAATATTCACTTGTTAATTCTCTCTTGTGCAGTTTCATAGTACTAAAAACTAGATAACGGTATTTAAAAAAAGTGCAATAGTGTTAACAGTTTTGGTCGGTTTCTAAGTTTTGATGTTTTCCTCAAAGTATAAAGCGCCTATCAAATTAGGAGCAGGAATAAGCACCCGAGGAAATGTAAATAAAAACACAAATATCGCGCTGACCCAAGTCGTCTGAAGTAACCAATGATGGTGCAAATCCAATAGAACAAAGACTACAATTCATTTCTATCGCACCTATGTAAGAAATTTGACACAACTATTTAATGTTGGTCCGGTTCTAAATTTAAATCACCAATATCTTGGTAATTTGCTTTGAATAGTGAACATTTGAGTATTGGCAATTATCCCTCGGCTTAGGCACTCAATATAAAACATCTCGTAATTCGGACGTTTCGAATTGCCGTTCTTTAAAAAGATAGCAATTTTAAGTTTATGGAAAATGCACAATATTAGACGGCAATGGTAATTATTTTAATCGAATTGGTATAATTTTTGGTTTAGTTACAAATGCCAATATTAAAAGTAGAAATTGCACTTGAAAGGTTCATTAAGGTTGGTTAACTCAACGAAATAAGGTTTGGGGTACTAGTAGATCAGAAAGGAAGTTAACACGTTAAATATCCTGTCCCTGTGTACTTTCTGTCTAGACTGTATGGGACCGGCGGTCTAAACAAAGTATCGGTCCCCAGGGAACCGGTATTTAAAATGTTAACCAACAATTTAAGTTGGTGAAGTTAAAAATGGAGTACAGCGGTTGATTACAAAATTTATTTAAAATTTAATTAGTGGAATAGCAATCGTCTTAAATGGAGAGAAAGGATTTGAGCTTGCCAAGTGCAGTTAATACTTTAAATATTGCATACGGACATCAGAGTTAAAAGTACTTGCAAGTTAATTCAATTCCAACTTTCCGAAGTACAACTGTAAGATTCTTAGTGCTATAGATAGGGGAAATGTCGAGTCCTAACTCTTCTATGATGCATATAAACTTGCGAATTGGAAAGTTTAAAATATCTTTAAATAAAAATTCGTACAAAATGCAATTGTAAATTCCGAGCTTAAAATCTCAAGCGAATAGTATTCTAAATATAGAAACATCGTTTCTCAGATCGAATGAAATTTCGGCAACTGTCGAAAATGCTACGTTTAGTAACAGTCATTTAATATAATTCAATAAGAATTAATCATAGATCGTGAATTTAATGTTTTTCGTTTCGAATGCGAATCCTTCACTTTAAACCAATGCCTTATTAAATTCTCTAACGGAGATTCGAGAACGTTCAGATTCCATTCCCAATTTTTGTAATTTTCCTTTTTTCTAATAACATAGCTCTTTTAATGAATAATTCGACTAAATCGAGTATCTTTTTAATCTGGCAGGTCTCGAATTGAATCTAGATTTTAGCATTAAGTATTTGAAAGAAACTTATAGCAACACTCATCTACGCCATCTTGTTAAAATTGGTATTGCGGTATTTTTCAAGGGATTTCTCTAAATTAAAACTTCAACTATAAAAACAAAGCATTTAATTACATAGGCACTTTCCTCTATATACTTTAGTCTTGAATTCAATAACTTTCAAAATTTAATCGAATCCTAAATATTGAAGTCTCGATGTGAAAAAACCCTCCATATTTAGATCGAGCACAATTTAATGAATAGAATAAGTGCAAGGTTTAAATTTAGCATTACTTCTCTAATAAAACCACTTTAATGCAACCGGTTATATTTTATTTTCAATTGACACCACCTCAAAATTTTAAGTACTTGCAATCATCCTTTCCATTCAATCCTAAATTTTTTACTGAACGTCTGATTTGTAATACTTCAATAACTATTTGATAAAAAAATTAGTTAATTTTCCCGATATGCAAATCGAATTAAATGTGTTCTCTTTTGGAATAAATCGCTTCAATTGGCTTTGAGCAGTTGTATAACGATATCTTGCATGTCGATATTGATATCTTTCCTTAAATCTGCAATTAAATCGTCTAAGCGTTCATTGAAGTTCCCTTGCCATTTTAAAAACTTAAATTTTAATCTAACAACTTTTTACTTTAAAATGTAACTTTTCAATATTGTTTAATAGCTTTCTGCCACTTTTTGCAAATGATGTAGACTCAATTGTCTCCTCTAAGATAATATATTTACTTTCTTATTGTATGGAATATTTAATTATCTAGGAGAGCAATTGGAATCAATTATTTCCTTGACTGTATTTTCTATATTTTAAATGACTACCAAATGTATAGTATTTTCAGGCTGGATGTTGCATGTTAATCGTGTGAATTATCCTTAATACTTCATTAAATTTTATTTAGCGAAACTAAGGTTACCGTAAAATGTAATTTAAGCAATTATCAACAGATCCATTTAGAAGTTCAAATAAATTATTTCAAACTAAACCGAAACCTCGAAGTTAATAGCTTTCATATGATTTTTAATTCATAAATTTGAACCCCTCGTCGTAAAATTATATTTTTATCCACTTAATATTTGATTTCAAATGAATTTGAATTCTTGAATACAACGAGTTGACTTTTCAGATGTAACAAGGTATTTAAATTTCATTTATACCTTCCATGTATACTAGGTTTTATTTGCAGAGAAATTCTTGCATATCGAATTCTCTTTAACGTTACGTTCAATATTTGGAAATTTATTTCAATACGAAATTCTAGATGCATTTAAACATCCCCTTAAATTTATATGCATTCGTAAAACGAATACAAATTTAAAATTTCGGCGAAATTGGAAAATTGGTCTGATTTAGTTGTTTGCGGTCGTTTAACAACTTCAATTAAAAAATTAAGCTCAACAAAGTTCTGTCGAACAATTAATATTACATGTAATATTATTGGATTTTAATGATTTTGTTTCTATTGCATTGAATAAAACGGATATCCTATTTAAGCTCTCCAGGAGAATTATATTCAATTTTAATGTTTAGAAATGTTTACCTCTTCAATTCAGAATATAACATTTAAAACTACCTAAATGTAAAGTTGTTTTTCAACTAAAGTAACATAACGATTTATAATCGTTGGACTAACGGCTTTCTAAAATCTGCAGATGACCGTAACTATCATGAAGCGATTAAAATTTTAAAGGCCCTGCTTTACAATCGTCTGAAAAATTAATGCAGTCTTTCAACCGAAATTTGTTATCCAGACAAGTCCGTTATCCTATTTTCTTTTAATTTTAGTTTAATCTAGATACACATACGTATTCAAACTTTTTGGGATAAATCTTGACAATAAAATTTTCTGAAGCGTGGCAAACATTTTGAAAAAGAAACTGAATAAGAGATTTCGTAAGGTTATCCCCTTCCTGCCATTCTAGCTGAAGGAGATCCTCAGTTTGCCGGCGAAACTAGCAGGTCACCTTCGGCTAAAAGCAAATGAAACTTCTTGATTGTGATGTCTGGCCAACATCACATCAAAAGTTTCAATGTTTGGAATCGGTCTTTACAAAGGAAGTTCAGATGTGAAACTCTAAATATCTTAAATTTTGAAATATATTTTAGAAATGCGTCCAAACTATCTTAAATTTCGTGCGGTTTTTATTTAGGCAAATTTGAACAATTCCCTCAATAACATAACCGCTTCCCTCGTTAAATCTGAAGCAAACTGAATTCTCAAGTTAATTTTAAAAAATCGTGTGCTATAACATTCATGTTGCACACTATTGCTAGTTGATTAGATTTTCAGTGACGGTACTTGTCTGGATAATATTTGCAAGATGCATCTTTTTAAAGTTATCTGAGCTTTCTCGTACGAATTTTCATATATTGCAGTAGCTCTAATTTTTCAGAAATTTTTGCAATGTAGAATGATTCTGATAAAATGAGTAATTATTGCGTACTACCAGCTTTATTGCAACGTTATTCCAAACCTCCCTTTTAACTTTCAAATCTGTGCGCTTTTAAATAAGCCACAATTTATTGCGAATAGTTTACGAATTCGTACTCTACGGACTAGGATCGATTGTTATAGCTAGCAAATTTTCTCTGCCAAGAGCACAGAACTTCAAAAATTTAATTTCGTGTAAGTAGTCTTAAATCATTATTCAAATCTGACTTGTATATCGAGGTATTTAAACTTGCTGACATTTCAGAATAAAAGTATTCGACTCCCTGAATAATTAGTGCGTAAAATCGGTTTTGAATTTAGAGATGGTATTTAAACTTTGAA
>JAPMOR010064276.1:9447-112283 GCA_026543865.1 Argiope aurantia
ATCTGTACGCCAATATTTCTGAACTTCAGTAAAAGTTCCTAAAGTTTGTGTTATTCTTTTTAACTATACAACAGATGATATAACATAGATTTGATAGTTTAATGTAATGGATGTTCCAGAAAGACTGGAATTTATATCAGAAAATTTCTTCATTTGCTCAAAATCCTCTTATTTCATGTGTGGAGTATTTTCTAGACTTCTTTATTGAAATACTAGCCGCCTTAGAAAAACAGCTGTTTCGTCAAGAATTTTAAATGTTTGTACCTTCAACTGATTCTATTATTTATAACTTAATATTCATGCTTCCTTCAGGAAAATATTTCTAAGAGTCAAATTGGGACAGAAGTAAATGGCTTGTTAGTGTTTGAATAGCTAACACTTGTTTTATTCACTGTGCATACGAACCATCTCAATTGAGTCAAGTCCCATGACATCACTGAAAGTAATATATCTTCGAATTTTCGCGGTATTGTAACTTCGATTTCTTATTTGTCATGGAAACCACATAGATTCTAAACATATTCCTTTTTTCTTAGCATTTAATAATGGAAGAAAAATTAAATCTTTGAAGAAGCAATGGAAAATGGTTTGAATTCCATAGAATCAATGTGATCTATTGTTCGAAATTAGGCAAAAAATATTTAAAAAAAATGCTAAATTACAGAAAAAAAATTGTTTATTATTAAATTTGTGTCGTTAGAAAGGTATTTTTTAAAATTTTAGTGTGTTTTAAAACTCGATTTTGTGCTGTGATATTTTTTCTTCTACTCAGTAATATATTTAATAGGCGATATTTTGTCACAATGTATAATGTGATAATTTTAGAATGTGTTTTTTTCGTAATTCTTGCCAATAAATTTACAGTTGAAATAATAGACACTCCATTAAACCAGATCTTGTTTAAGCATTTTATCATTTTATCTTTCTACTAATATGATAATACTTATTTGTACTGTGCACTAACATCTTTTAATATACAACTGGATTCTAGATTTGATCTTGGATTAGTATTTGAATACTATAAATTAAATCTGGATTTTTTATTTGATTTTATTGATTAAAATTGAATTTTTTTATTTGATTTTATTGATTAAAATTGGCTCTCTTATTTGATTTTATTGATTAAAGTTGGATTTTTTATTTGATTTTATTGATTTAAGTTGATTTTTTTATCTGATTTTATTGATTGAATTTTTATTCGATTTTATTGATTAAAGGTGGATTTTTTATTTGATTTTATTGATTAAAATTTTATTTTTATTTGATTTTATTGATTGAAATTGGATTTTTTAAAATTAGTTTTACAAAATAATATTTTGATTTCAAGCTATTTCAGACTAAAATTTTGTACATAATGAAATGGCTGATTCTTGTCTAGAATTTAGAATGTCAATAATTTTCGGGTCTCACATACAAAAACTGAGTGATAAATATAAAATAAAACACAAATAACTTTAAGGGATAGAAAAATATGTATATTGTCAATTCTTCTTATTTATTAGTACAATAATGACGACTAGCAATTTCAATATTTGTTTTTTTGTTTGGTTGTAGTTTATTTTTGATTCATCTAACATAATTTGATTGCTATAAAAAAGTGAAGAAAAATGCAACTACCATAATTTTTTTTAGATATCGGCTGCCATTAAGCATTTATTTCCAAATATTAAATAATTCAAATACTTCAACACATATAAATAGACCGCTTTCTTACATAGTCCTATCTGACTAAATAAAATGGTTACATTAAATGACTGAAACGTATGAGTTTTATGTCGTAACTCTTAAAATTCTTTAAACTCATGTTTAGTTTAAATATTCATCAGAAATATTTAAGTTAACAAGTCAAATCCCTTGGCATGAAGGAATTTAACTGCCAAGAAATTACATTTCATATTTCAGAGAAGTTCTTCCAACTATACCAAACACGAAAGGCACGTCAAGGATTTTGGCGCAAACACACACACGCGTGTGCACAAGTGTTTACACATACTCGCGTAGATAACCATCCGCATTATTGATACATAGGCATATCCAGGCAGCTCTAAAGCATTTGCTGCCCTCCCAAATACCTCCCCTGTACCTCCAACTGGTATCCAATTACCGCTTTAATTAATGATTCAGAGCTCAAATCGCCGGCAAGTCACGTCACTAGGTAGACGTGCAGGTAGATACCCCCCCCCCCCTTCCAGTCACTACTCGTGACGTACATGTCGCAGTTATGTAAGGTCATCTGCATGGTCAGTGAGCGAGAAAATGGGAAAACGCGCGGCGTGGTGACAGTAATTTGGTTTGGGGTGGAGCATGCTACCATGCCAGCCTCGCAGGTCATTCCGAAGGGTCACCTCAACCCTCCCCCCTATTACCCTAACGTCAGTCCCGCGCGTCATTTATTTGCTACCTAATCACATCAGGTGAGAGGAACGTTAAAAATTCCTCCTCGCTTTCCCGCACTATCCCCCCTCTGGTTCTATCAGTCAAGGAGCTGCTGCTGTTCTCATCAGGGATGCGGAAGATGTGGGAGGGATGGTCGATGCAATATGCAAATTCCGGGGACGTTTTCCTCCCCCCTTCATATTCGGCTGTGCGTCGAAGCGTGCTGGGCCCGTCGTCCCGCTCCGCTGGGCAATATCCGCCTGCCCCTCTGCTCTTTGGAGACTCAGGAAGCTGTGAAGATTGATCAAAGAAGCGGCCGACTTGAAAACGAGATGAAAAATTAGGTAATAGCCCAAGTGCACTCGGTGAGGGAGGACCCCCTGTATTTTCCCAATGCACGCGACAAGTTACTACTCCTTCAAACAAGTGCAATTGTGCTTGCGAAAAGTCACGGAAAGGCACTTTTCCATGGACCTGGAATGCCTTTTCGTTAAATGCCAATGTTCTGCAGCGATATATTTTGCGTGAGATGTATCTTTCAACATGTTAGGTGCTTCAATTGACAGTTAGTGCTGTGGATGCACGTAGAAAATTGCTTACAAATAATATACTGCTTATTAACAGCATTATATAGGAAAGCATTAAGCATATCGCTTGAGTATTCATTAGATACAGAGCATAAATTTCAGTTACTTTAGCCTATTATGCAACACAGACAAATAGTTTCAAAGGCCGAGAAATTTAAGAAAAAAAATCTTATTTAAGCAACATTATCCATGGTTGTTTATACTTTACTACACATTTTGTTGGAGTGCAAGTTTTGCTTTGAAAATAAATCAATAATTCTGAATATTGATAATTTTAATTCTTACCTTAATTAAGATAGTATTATTTATATGAAACATAGATGTTAAAGTCACAACAGCATACTTGCAAACTCACAATTTAGTGATTTGTAGAAATAAAAATAGATAAGTAGCTAAGTTTGCCAATTAATCTAAAATAACAAAAAAAGTTCCTATACAGGTGTTCTATATAAGTTAACATTTCTTTTTCCACCCAGGAAAAAATACTGAATACAAAACTGCAAAAAATTTAAAATTATCGTTCATGCTCTTGTATAGAAAGACCTATTCGGCACTAAATAAAGTATTCAATATTGAATAAGTAAAACTTAGCACAAGCTTGTTAAAAGTAAGAAGTCACAGTTGATCAAACTGGTGAATGTGTTTTCAAAATTTAAATATTCTTCTAATTTCAGGAATAAGAACAGCTAACATTTTTCACTTGTCTTATGACCAGTTAAATTTCTTGTTTTATGTCCTTGTTAGACTCGGAAATATTATATATAAGCTGCTTTTTGAAGGCTAACTTGTTCACCTGAAATATTGGCTCTCTAACTGTTTAACTATTAATAAGGAAAACATTTATTTAAAATTTCAACTCTTCATTTGATAAGACTGAAAAAATGCAAATTGCATGGAATCCATCTTCTACAAAATCAAAAATCAATTAAAAAATATTTATCAGGGAAATAAAAGTAGAAATGAAAATCCTATTTTGGTGTTAGTGTCCAAAAGAAGCAATTTTTTAAAATCTTAATTTTAGCCTTGGTAAAAGCAGGCCGCTGAATAGTTTGAGGAAACAATGAAATTATTTTGAATTTCATCATAACAATAAAAAAAAATTCCAGATTGTGCATGAAATTAAAATGTTAAAAGTCATTAAAGCTTCTAAAATGTTAGAATTTTAAAATAGTGTAAAAATTATTACTGCAAAATAATATTTTTGAAATATTATGGGACAAATGGGACTTATGAGAATATGGGACAAATTTCATCAAAATAAGATTAAAAAAATTAAATTTACATAAAAGACCATTCGAGCAAACATTTTGTTCTCCATTCCCCCCCCCCCTCAATGTTTGAAAACAAGTCTCAAAAACACTATTTCATTGTATATTCTCTAAAGAAAAAAGGAAAACAAACAAACAAACAACAACAAAAAAAATACCCAAAAAGCGTCCAAATTTCACAGCCCCAGTCACAGCACCGATTTTGTCAGTTTTTATTTCATATGGATTACATGATTCCCTAAACATCATAGTGGTTACCCGCCCAATATTGCAATAAGAGATAATCAAAATTAGTCGGCATGACGGAATTAATGTTATTAACATGATTGGTGAACAGCTGGTCACCAAAGGCGGCTAGTGAAGTTTTTTAAAAAATAGATTTTTATATCGACAATAAACAAACACTCTTAAGCATTGTTTAGATGATCTTGAAGGAAATTTATTGTTTTTTGAAGCCTAATTTTAAGCATTTGGTTAGTGGCAACTGAGCACAAAATGGCTAGGCTGATTAAAAAATAACTTTAATATAAGTAAGCAAAATATTCTTAATGCAGTAAGTAAATGATACACATCAATTTAAAATTAGTTGAGAATGAATGTTTTACCGAGTTCAGAAAATAGAAGTAGGTAAACTAATATTAGGTCGTGTTCATTGAATGTAGTGTATATTTTACTTAGACATGTTCACTCAAAATATTATAGTTCAGTTGCATTGCACTGTTTTTACGGAAAAAATATAGAGCATAACAGAATTTTTTGCTTCAAATTGTTGGGTTGGCCATCCAAAACATGCTATTATGTCAAGCACACATATAAAGAAGGAGGCGATCTAAGTTTAATGTTACTAATATAAGAAAGTTTTTTCAATATAAGTTTAGTGCGTGTTGCACAAAAGAAAATATTTGCTAAGAATCGCAAATAGATATTAGTATGTTCGAAAAAATATTTTTCTATAAAACGGGGTCATTAAAATTACTTTTCTACGAGTACTAATTTGCCCTGCCAATTCTATCGACTTTTAACTCTTTGTACTTGACACAACACACACAAGATCTAAGAAAAACGCAGTTTTTTTTTTTTTAAATCAACTTACGCACGTTATATTTAACTTTCTCTCATGAATAAAATGAGCTTTTTGTATTCAAAATATTCTAATCAAATATATATTCAGTGAATAATCATGCATCGAAATACTTTTCCGAGTGCAAAGGATTAATTTTATTTGACACATTCATCTATGAAATTTTGCAGATAAAATAGAATTTTTGATATATTAATGTCGATCATATTCAATCTCTCCTTGCAATAAAATTTATCATTTTTGCTATTTATTATTATTTTGGAACTGCTTTAAACATAATATTAATCTAATTTGAAGACTGAAATTTATTTAAATAACTTATGTAGTTATTATAAGTAAGCATATTTTAAACGTTGTTAAAAAAGAGTTTCATTTTAGAATGATTACTGATAGTATTAATTATAATCTTTTCACAGTGTTTGCAATTTATCATTTTATTTAAAAATGCACATTACTTAAAAAAATAATTTATGCACATGTTGTAGGTAGGTATGATCTAAAGATCAGAAAAAGAGTTTATTATTAGAATAATTATTGATAAGTACTTTCTCCCTTTTTTCGCAGTGTTTGAAGTTTATTCTTTTATTTAAAAAAATTATATTATAGAAAAATCTTCAGTTATAGAGGGCATTACAAATTGAACAAATATTAAAAATAAAAACTATAAGTAAGAATTATAAAAACACTAAAAAACGCATTAGGTATTTAATGTACACATAAAGTCAATCTGAGAACAATAAATAACATGTTGAACTGAGGAATTGTAATTTCTGATAAAACTGGTAACTTTTGTAATTTTTTAATAAAAATATTACAAAAATTATGAAGAGATTAAAAAGTTAAATATATTTCTTCTTAAAAATACTAAAAACAGGAATTTAAGGAAATGACTACAATGAATCTTAAAAACACTAAAATTAGGAATTTAACAGGTTAATAAATCTTAAAAATATTAAAAAACACCAGAAATTTAAAAGATGAATGAATCCAAATATTAATGCTGTGAAAAACATATTAGGAAAAAAACAAAACACACACACAGAAAAAAACACACTAAACATTACACTACTTTGAAAAACATCATTCATTAAAAAAAATTTAAAAATTTTAATTTTAAAAATACAAAGAGGCATATCAAATATGACAGGTTCTTTAGTAGATTGGTTGAGTATTTTGAATTTGCTTAGATAATTAAATCTCACAATCAGATTTTCAAATAAGTTATAGACTCTAAACGGTACAGCAAAACATATAGAGCCTTACTGTGATCAACCTAACATCCTAATTTTTGATTTTCATAAATTAATGCTTTATTCCTTAAATATTTTAATTAAGAAATCTATACTTATAATAAAGCTCAATATGTGTGTGTGTGTTGGCGCTCTACAGCACAGACCATTCAACCTACAGCTACCAAATTTGGCACGTGTATACCTTGAAGGCCGGTAATGTGCACCTGGGGGTTATTTTTTCGAATTTTTAACTAGAATGTTATTTATTTAAAAATTAAGCGAAATTTTGGCGTGTTTCTGCTATAACTTCCGAAAATATTACCGCACAAAAAAGATTTTTACATGAAGTTAAAGATAAAAAATTTATCTTTTAAATGATACCAATGTTTTAATCTTAAAATTAAATTTCTATTTTTAATGAATTTTTAAATAAATATTTTAACTATATTTTTCAACAATTTTTTCGTACAAAATAAAAATAAAATTTAAGCTGCACGAGCACGTTTCGCATTCATGGGAAAAAATTAGCTTTTTTCAAAGTGTTGCCATCTTATTTATTAAAGCTCTAATTAAAAATAAATTAAATACTTTTGGAAATGAAATGTGCAAAAATATAATTTTCGGCCCGTGTTTGTAGGAAATGAAACAAATATGAAATATTATTTTTTCTAAAAAATAAATTCACGAAAAATTATTTTATGATCTTTTACACTTTCTATATTATTAATCCAATAAATCAGTTTTATTTTAAGGCAAGTTTTGTTTAATATGAACAGGATATCCATTCAAATCAGGTCCACACAGCTGATTTGTAAACCTTTAGTAACTCACAGATCTGTTAAAATGGTCTAAATGGAAAATGATTATATTTCATGTAACATTATTCAATAAATGCTCTGATAAATAACAAATTTTTGATTTTACATTAAGCTTCTGCTGTGGAAATTACGAATAACAAAATGTTCTTGAAACACTAATATTTTAAATAAAAAGAGTTAATTTCCAATCAACTAAATCAATGACTTAAACTGACTGATTTATGAAAATTTGAATATCACTATTCAATAAAAAAAGGATAATTTTAGATTTTCCATCGATCGTTTCAAAGAAAATACGCCAATCAGCGCGCAGGTTTCTCAAGATTAATTGGCCTAAGATTATGAAAATGTTGAGTTTTTCTAAATTTTTAACATTCAAAACTTCATAAATAAGTCTTAGTTGATTGTGGAAAATAGAAAAATTCATTCATTTATTTAAAATTTGATGTGTCCAGAACATTTCTCAGAATATGATACCTTACTGTATTAAATTTAGACTTCATAATTTTTGAAATATATTTATAAGCCGGAACAAAATATTATTATTGATTTCATTTCAATCCTTTTGAAAGCAAAACTAAAAACTGAATTTTATGCTGAATCTGAGAAGTTTTTGTTGAATTATTCTTTGAGATGAAATTATGAAAAATATTTTGTAGTTAACATAAGACTTAAATACCGAGCGATTCTGTTTGCAATATTCATATTCAATAATAATAATAATAAATAAATAACAATAAAGATGATAAATAAAATATAATGCTTTGTTTTATTTAAAAAATATCTTTATATTAATTGCAATTTCATCATTTCCACTTTAAATTAAAGTTGAAGTTTTACCGGAAATGACAACAAATTAGCAAAATATATATAGTAAATTGAACGAAACTATCTAAACAACAGTATAAGTTTGGTATGACTAACAAAATGTGAAGATTAAAAATGTTTTGTTTGAGAATCTATTAAGAGACCAGTTACTTAAAATATTTAATTGAAAATTGTAGTGAGCGGTAATACTGGCGAACCGGCTGGTTGCCAAAGGCGGCTAGTATATAATATTTATATATAAGAAATATAATCTAATAATTAAATATTCTTATTTATTTCTTAAATATTTATTAATAAGTTTATCTTTTAAATAAACTACTGCAGAAGTAGTTCTTCGTTCACTGACAGCATCCCTTTAAGGGCCGTATAAATAATAGAAACTGGGAAGGAAAACAGTTGCAAAAGTAACAAATAAAAAAAAATTATCATTACATCTAGAAAATTCTATGAAAAAAATTCTTCAATAAAAATACTCGCTCATTATTATGTTTTGATATTATTTATTTGAATTTCCGAATTTCTTTAGAAAGTTCTTCATGGGAAAAAAAAGTGACATGAAAAGTTGTGGCCCAAATAGCATAAAACTGAAAATAACTTCTAATAATGCATTCACAATAATGCTTAATGCTTGAATAATGAACTCATTCACATTCATCTAATAAGTTTCTATATCACTTATAGTTATCATATAAATACAAAAAACGATATAAATGCAAAAAAATAAATGAAGACACATATACATACGTCAAAAATCATGTAAATTATAAAAATATACAAAAAATACAGTCGGAAAGATGTGATAAGAAATAAAAATCGGCATCAAATTTTAATCACAAATTTGGATATTGCATTTCTCAGTCTTTTAAAGCTAATTACAATATTATTATAGTTGAAATCTTTTTAAAAAAATCGAACTGACTTTAGTCTCTTAGACATGATTGATTCGCTATTCTATCCATTGTTTTTACTTCTGTAATTTATATTTTTATAAGAATTTAACAATCATGAAATTAGAAGGTTAAATAACGCTTAGAATGATAAAGACCAATTTGCAAGTCCACTCGCCAAAGGAAAAAAAAAAAAAAAAAAAAAAAGGCTAATTACTTTCTAAGCAATCTATCTTTGCAACGCGAAATTCGATACTTCGAAAACAACCATTATTAACTTATTCGTTCTTTCTCTGCACTCCATCTGAAATGCATTCCTTTCGAGCTGGTCTCCGATTTCCTCTTTCTTCAAAATAAAAAGTGATTAATGTTGGAAAATACTTTCAAGAATCAGCCAATTAAGCGTCCTCTGCTGAGAAAACTTTCCGTTTTAAGCTCTCGCCATCTTCGATTATAGAGCACATAAATAATTCAGACTGCCTCGTTTTAGAAAGGAGACGCGAAACGTGGTTTATGGTAAATTAAAAACGTTAAGCCCTAAGTCTGCGTCAAATTATACGTGGATGCCGGGGCTGCGCTTTTGCCGGGGCTCCGCTTCTCTCTTTTCTCGACAGATCAAGGAGTAATTAAATTTCTCGCCTCGGCCCTCATTCTCATAATACGAAGTGCAGAATTTTGGCGTTTCGAATCGCCTCTTCTGTTATTTAGGAACTTTTGCCTCAATCGCGCATTTGCCTCCCTAAATTTAATCAGGGGTATGCCGCCGCTTCCTTCCAACAAAACTTAATATTCTTCGAATTAATGTCTTCGAGGAAGGAGAGAAAGGTTAAGGATGTATCACTTCTTGTTCTTTTTCTAGCATTGCTTCGGATGGTAATTTCTGCTTTTGGGAACATTCAGATCATTTTATGAGAGAAAATGTTATTTTTTCTTCTTAATCTTTTTTTGTAAAATATTTTTTAAAATTTAAATGACAATAGAATTTTTAGAAGGAAATAATATGGAAAACATTAAATATAATCCCCCCATTAATAAATTGTTTCTTTAGTTTTCAGTTTAGAGTACAAAGTTTTGATCACCGACCAGTGCCAAGAAATCCATTGCATTTGTGAATTCTTCCAAAAAAGAAAGGATATAAGTGAACAATTCAAGGCAAGACGAGCAAAAAATAAACAGAACACAAAACATAACAAAATCACAATCCGTGAATTTTGCTGCAAATTTTCGGTTATCCAAAATGTTTATTTATTATACCAGAAAAGAGATTTAATCAAGAGTTATATGGCAACATAAGGCTTTACTCACTGTACAAATACGCAAAAGCATTGATCAAAGCAGCGTACGTGAACGCATCCTTTCTGAGTTATCACCTTCCTCCCCGGGGAGGTATTTCATATATGGACATACGAAACTTCTGGAATGGTGGCTGGCTCTCGTCACCTTGTGGGTACAGAAATGGTCTGCGGTGGTTACCCTCTATTGATGACAAGACCTGCCTTCTACGGGAAGGGCTTTACCGTGGCCGGTGATGGCTCTTAGGAAATTTTTATTTCCGTCAATGCTGTCGTCGCGGTCCGGTCATTTAAGACCTGTGGGATCACTGCGATCCACAAGCCTTTGTATGTCCTCGTTGTAGAAAGTTCACGTATGTCCTCGTTGTTGTCACCATCATCAACAATCAGAGACCACTGCCCATGTTTTTCTTTATCGTGAATATTTTCACGTCCTTTATTGAAACTTCTCTCTCGAATTTTGACAGTAAAGTTCACAATTTTTTTTGTGACTTTCAATCAATTTAATGTGAAGAATTAAGAATTGGCAAAGACGACGACAGAACGTAACTCGTATATGGCGCGATATTCAGTTTTTAAAAAAATGTTTTAAACGTTTAACATGCAGCCGATGCAACATTTAGAGATCTAAAAAAAGGACTTTTATTATTGGCCAATGAATCAGAAAAGTGTGCATATATGCATGTTATCAGTAATTCAGTGCTTCCGAGGCAAAATTTGAGAACTGAACTTACTTTCTGGAGCCCCTTTCGTACGATGTATATGGCATGATGAATGAAATGTGATCTTCATTTTATTCCTAGTAAAGTTTTTCTTCCATTGTTGTATTCGTTTTTTCCGTCGAGAACATCTCGTATATATACTGCAGGTACATATTTTTTAAACAGGGCTTACTTTATTTCCTTATTACTTTTCAGGACACATAATTGATACTCGGGCCATAATTATTTTTTAGTTAATATAAATCATTAGCAACTTAGCAATTGTAAATGCATGCATTTGGAACTTTAAACATTATACTTAATTTTCAAAAGTGACATAAAGGCACCAATGTTTTTTGCTATCCCTTAAAACTGGTACCAGAATTTTTTATATTCAAATGCCCTCCAGTCTCTATGCTGCTTATTTTTTGATTGAAGTTAAAAATCCCGCTGATTTATTTGATAAAAATATATAGATTTAATTGAGAAATTTAGTATAAAAGTTAATTTTATCGTTTGAAAAGTACTAAATAAAATTTGTGTTAAGCGAAAATTTTTTAATGCCCTTTTCTATTATATGCAGTTCTTAGTAGCCTATTACTGGAGAATCCTCATCTTGTATACTGATTTAATCCCTCATTATAATTAGAAATTCCACTTTATCTATAGTTCATAGAGTTAGAATTCACAGTTCCTATATTTGTCGCATTTTATAGATTTTTCATTCATAAACAATCAGCAAAATCGGGCTGGAAAATTTTTCGTTAAACAGTTTAATTATTAGTTAAAATTTTAAATTATTTGTAACTTCAAATAAAAAAAATTCTTATCTGAAAGGTTTGAATATTTAATAGAATGTTAATTTCAACATAATATAATTCGTATATTAGAAAAGCATCCATTTTAAATGAAGGAAAACAAAGTATCCCAGCAACTATTTAAGATTTTAATCAACTTTTCACGTACTTTATCAACTTAAGATTAAATCAGCTTCAATTATTTTTACTTACAGTCACTTATTGTGGCACAAACAAGAAATAAAAAGTGAAATAAAAAATACAGAGAAAAATTAGTATTTTAAGGCTGTGAAGGATACAGAAATATCTTGCTTGATCTCTAATTTTGAAATTATTGATTATTTAGAAAATAAATAAGCTTAAATTACTCAATAACTTCTAATTTTAAATAAGTAAGCCATGTGCTGAAAGTACTGATTTCATAAATTTAAATTGCTTTGTTAAGTTACATTTTTCATTTTAGGACAAGTTATATACAATTCCTAAATAAATGGAATTACGGATATGGATGCAGATGCAGATTTGGCAGCGGAGATGGTTATTTTAGCAGAAACCAGCGCTCCATTATATATTTTTAATGCAACCTTACTAATTTACGCGTTAATGTAACATATTTGAATAACAAAAACAATTTATTTAACTTTTAGCATAAAATATTTAGAACTAGTTATTGGGATAAATTTGAACAATCATGATCAAGTTTAACAAATACAAGTATTCAATGAGTTACTATTTTTTCCAACCGCCTTAAAGCAAGTAAAGATCAATAATTGATATGCAAACATCGATTATTTATCCTCCTCATTATTTATCGAAGACTGTATTCTATTTTCTCTCCGAGGGAATTTAATTTTTAATCTTCTTAATCAATTGCGTTGTAGACAGTCTCTGATTTAGAATTCTTAACTGTTTCAATCTGGTAGTTTCAAATGGTTATTATTTTTATATGAAGGTTCCAGAATTTTTACGTTTATTCGCATAGTAAAGACAACTGAAATTCCTCTGATGCAGTTAATGCAACAATGACTTAATCTGCTCTTCAATTAGAGTTAGACGCTAACTGTTTTTTTTTCATCCAACATATACATCTTTAATCAGAAATTGCAAAAAGTTCTCCGAAACTGATGAAGAAATTGAGAAATTACTTAAAATTGTCATTACTTTTTTCCCCCTTGAGGAGATTATAGTTGTTTCTGACTTTTATTTAAAAAAAATGTTTAATAAAACGACGCCAAAGGGTCAGTTGAAAAATCAAAAATCTTTGTTTTATTTCAGTTGCTCTTCTGGTCTAATCAATAGCAGTATCTAGCGAACATGTACCACTCACTGCAGCAATGCCCTTGTGGAGGGTAATTACAGTTTGCCATTGTATCTGATATAGGTAAAAACAACTTTTAGATTCGTCTCACGTAAGAGGGCCAACAACATAATTGCACACTTAGATCTCAGCGAGAAGTTTGCCGACTGAAGGGAACAGCCCTTCATTTATTACCCCGGCATCGGCAGGGGCGGGAGACAACAAGAGAAGGGCGGCAATAGCAATCCCTCCTTAAGAGGGAGCATAAACAACAGCAGGCCCTTCTCCGAAGAAAGTAAGTGCCCCAGCATCCGCGGCAATATGTAGTTAAGAGATCCGGCCCAATGATAAAAACAAGAGTAGCAAAAATTTTTGGAAAACCGGGGCGCAGCGCGGTTGTTCTTCCGGGTGAGTTGAACTTTATGGGGGGACACGGTACGGATCTAATCCAGGTTGATGTAAGTCCGCCACAAATAACGTAGGCCGGGGCGGAATTCATTTTCTTAATGCCGGCGCCAGAAGACAAGGCTGGGGCTCTAGCCGGCGGAGTTAAAATTTTATCACCGCCATACGTTTAGGCAGAGTAAAAGCCCCCTTTTCGGTTCTGGGGCTAATATACGCGCCAGAAGGCGCACTTCTGTGCCGGGGCGGAGAGAGAGGGTAGCTCCAGTTTTGTTGCAGTTGGCTGACTCCGCGATCGTCCAGTTGTGAAATCGCGCCATTTTACCGACGGGTGCACGTTTCGGCGCCGTTTTTCCAAGCCACTGACTTGTCCAAGTTCCACCTTTCTGGCAAAAGGGTAGTTACGCTGGGGCACTTGACCAAGCTAATGCACAGGGCCCGTCGCTTTTAGTTTATTTATTTGTTTTTACTCGCCGCTTTCTTTCTTCCTTCCTTTCTTGGCTTCTTTTACGTAGCTGTTTAGTTTATGCCGCTTGTTTCGATTTCTCGTTGTTTCCTCTGTCCCTCTCTTTATTGGCTGCGCGGTGGATGGTTTTATTTAGCGCTTTCGAATCGTTTATTTTTCTAGTCTTCCGGATTTAGAGGCTCCTCCGATTCCTTTTTTATTTTTGAACCCTCTTTGTTAACACCTTATGGTTTACTATTCATTGATGTAAAGCTTAAACTCAACTACGCGAAATGTATCATACACATTGATTGTTTATGCTTTTTTGTATTAATTATTGCCACAAATACTTTGAAAAAAGTTAAGTTTTATGCATGGTTCTTTTGACAAATTTTATTTAAAGAATTTCATTGCATAAAGCATTATAGCTAAGAGAGATTGCTTCTTCTTTATTTAAATGCTAATTACTGTTATGAATGTATTCATAAAAGCAGAGTTACATAAACCATTCTTACGCCTAATTTCTTTTGAAAAATCAAATTAAGTTGCTGAAACTCTATTGTTAAGGTTGAGTGCTTTTCTTTTTACTTTTTCACAGCTCTTTAAGTGCTTATTTTTTTCATTATAAAATAGACAACGAGAAAGTATTTAATAGTCTAGAAATTTGAGTTTTGATGGACTTTCTTGAGTTCGAGAAACACATTTTTAGAATTATGCCTCTCTGTATTTGAGCGGGACAGTTCAAAACTCCTTTGAAGTAGATGCCTATAAAATTTTGAATAAAGTCCAATGAAGTGCGTCTGTCTGTCCGAGAGTGAACACAATGAATATAAAATTCGCAAAGCTAGATATAAAATTTGATACGCAGTTTAAGCTTCTAATGTATAGACATTTGCCATATTTTGTAGCAAATCCGTCAAAGAGTTGATCACCTTCCAGTCTGTTCCTTCACATGCATGCAAACGCGATAACTCAAAATAACAACTATTTAGAAAACTATAATTTGATATGTGATCTTGTTAAAAAAAATTGCACTTTTGAATCACATTCTGGTTTTGAAAACTGTGCCCAAAATGCGTATTCAGTTTTCTTTATAGACTACTAAGCACAAATTCTGAACTGTGAAACTTTGAAACTAAAAATCTAAACATTTGAAGTATTCATTGCCTTGCCCAAAGTCCACTATTTTAGAAGGGGAGCGGTGACAATATTTTGATTTGAGAGCATGCAGGACAATGTCAGAATGACTACTGTCGTTGCTTTTATATTAATTATTGCCATGTATTCATTAATATAAGAAAACTTTTGACTCTTGCATCGCTTCTTGCTTGTAATAGGGCTTCTAATTAAAATATGCAGTTATGTGTTCCTTATTCTTTGATTATAAAAATTTATGTATTATAAAATTGCATCAAAATTCCATTTACTTTTTGTAATTCATTCTATTAGATCTCAAAAATTTATCGTGTCCAATTCAACTTTATTAAGATATTCTTCTGTAAAACAAATATAAAGGAAATCTTGGTTATTTAAAATCTTGGGTTCTATTCAGAATTGAGAATTCTGCTCAAAATTGTTAGTTTTATAATCCTTTATAAAACACTGAAAGGCATTGTTTGTTAACCTTTTATAATTCATATTCATTGACGCTTTGCTTTTTCTGTAAATTTCTGTTAGAAACCTTTAATAATGATTCTAATATGTGATTCTGAGCTATTTCTTTAGCCTCATCTGTAAATGAAACACAATTTTAATTATTTTTTTTAATATGTATAATTTTTTTTGCTTATTTATATTATATTTTGAAATGTATATATGAAGAAAAATAATATCGGACTCTTGAAGAATGGACTTTTCAAGAGCAGGTTTTCAAGGGACTGAATGTTTGTCAATCGGAAAGCAAATTCATGCTTTTTATATTCACTTTTCATTAGATAGATTTAAAAAATATTTATTGTTAACTAGGAGATTAACTATAATTCATAGGTTTTCGACCTGGTTATTAAAGATTTTATTTTATATTGGAAACACTTAATCATCTAATATTGATTTCGAATGGAAGGAAAATATCAATCATAAGAATAAATATACAACTATTTAAAAAAATGGAAGCATTTCGAACAAAGGAGTTTTGGAACAAATGTTAGTAAAAATAATGCAGAAAATTTTTTTGGGAAAATTTTAAAAGGAAATTTCAGAAAGAACAATTGTAAACTTTTGAAGAAATCATTATAAGAAAAATGTTTCAACACTTGTTCAACTAGGATTAAACCGAATTTCAAAAATTCAAGTTTTTTCTTGCTAAATTTTTTATCATTTTTAAACACTTTTATTTCATTTGGTTTGCTCTATATTCTTAAAGGTAGACTTTTCACTGAACTAGATTTTCGAAATATTCAAAAATTAAATATAATATAAAAAAGTTAAATATATTTAAAAAAATATTCTTAATTATCAGTTGATAAATAGAATTTTATTAAATTTTATATGACATCATAAAGTCTAATAACCAATTTGAGAGGGATTTGCCGGTTCCATACTATATCTAATAATAAGTAAAACAATAATAACTAAAAATTAAACAATGATGAAACAAAAAAATCTAGTTATTATTATATTAATAAATTTGCTTGAAAACTATTTTTATTAAATTTATTGTAATTTTTCTTATCGTTATTATTATTAATTTTTGGAATTCGAATGCTTAATTAATTATTTGTCTAATACTATTTGTCGATATAATGCAAATTAAATTAAATAATAATTAAAATTAATCGGAATATTTGCAGAATTTTATAGCTTTACCTTCAATAAAATTATTTCTTTGAAAAAAAGTTGGGAATAATAGACAAAAAAATAAAAAGGATAGAAAGGCAAGTATACATTTGCATAATTACTATATATGGCCAATTATGGAAAAATATTCTCTAATTTAGAAACAAGGGGAAACATTTCAGTCAGAATCAGTCTTCAAAAATCAATTTTCGTATTGAAAAATATTCAATAAAAATCTCTTGTAGTAAGGAAAGTGGAACTAAATCTTATTGGATAAGTTTTAAAATATATAAATAAATAACTTTAATATCATATATCTTTCACAACCATTGACATCATTTTAAAAATGAAATTCTTGTCGAAAGAGGGAAATATTCGGTTTATTGAACAAACACTTTGAACTTTTCCCATGCATATGAAATAACTGCCTTTGAAGCTGATGACGTTAGTAAAAAAAGAAATTCTTAGATAGAAGCTCCAGTAAACAAGCAACAGAATAACTTATATAACACTCTTCTAGTTTCTGTACATTTCTATTACATTTGTGGTCGATCATGATCCCTTCTCCTGTACTGTCCTTTATTCCAGTGGATCCTGGTAAAACCAGCCAGCCAAGAACAAATTCAATAGAAAGAATCCAATAACCCGTCCAAGGTTCCTGATCAACTCAAGAATCTTGGGGAAAATTTG
The DNA here is from genome assembly GCA_026543865.1 of Argiope aurantia. Lineage (NCBI taxonomy): Eukaryota > Metazoa > Arthropoda > Arachnida > Araneae > Araneidae > Argiope > Argiope aurantia. The sequence goes on from JAPMOR010064276.1 coordinate 26,924, forward strand.
TTTCGTTTTTCTTTCTTTTTCGCGTTCCAATTTCCTGGATATGACAGTTGCTCATCACCCAAGAATTTTTCTCGCTTATCTGAACTCGGGAAACTATACGACCGAAAGTAAACCCGGGCAGCTAGCTTTTTCCTCTTCAAACGACGTAAACAATTTTCCTGAAAGCCTCAATATGGCTGTAAGACTTCTCGATACTGCTTTTGACATATGATTTAGGAATGCAATTTATATACGTTTGTGTCTATCTTTGAAAAACACGACGTGACGTGTATAAATATATATCTGTACAACTTGGTCCTTCGGTCGCGGATTGGGGAAGCAGTTATCTATGTTGTATTGGAAATTGTGAGAAACGGAAGCTGTGAATGATATTCTTTAAACATAATTAACATATTTAAATTGAGATTCGGCTATTGTGTTTGCATTTATTTAGCTGAATATAAGCATCAATATTATTTTATTGTAGAGAATTTTATTTACATAATTTTATGGGATTTATTTTGAAAATACTGTGATATTTTGTCGTGTTATGATTAGCTGAATATAAGTATCATTATAATGGTTTTAAATATTACTAAATAAGGAAAATTTTCTTGTGAACCGATGATAAAAAAGCAATAATAACTTTATAGAAGAATATTATTATAAAATGTTAGACATATAGAGTTTCTTATGCGTTAAAAAGACTTTCTAAAAGAGCTATCTTTTGTTTGCTTTCCCTCATACATTAAAGCCCCCTTCCAAAAATCAATCTCTTTGTTCTTGATGAACCCTTGCTGATAAACCAATATTGAAAGTAATCATTTGCCTTAAAAAACTGGTTAAAAAGAAGAATTTTAACTCCTCTCCAAAAGATAAACAACAATCCATTTCCTGTGCTTAGTTTTCAAACAAATACTCAATTAATGAATAAAATTTACTATTTTATTAATAATACATAAGTTATAAATTACGCATTGCACTCTTCCATAAAAATTTCTATGAAAGATAAACTAATAAAATTAGAACTTTACCGAATAATTGGTATTAAATAAGAAATAAGTGTTTTTTAAATCGAAATATACTCTTGACATCATCTAAGCCTAAAATTAAATTGTCTATTACCTGAATGTGAAGTATAATTTATACCAAAGGCAATCTTCCCCAGGCTCATGTATAATTCGAGGATGAAATTTTGAGCTGCTATCTGCCTTCCTTGGTTGTTGATAAGATTTTAGACTTATGGATTGAGATAGAAAAGCCATTTCTTCCAACCCTGCTCTTTTAGATAATTGGTGACATGGTCGGCACAATCAGAGAAGCATTTTCATCTATTAGCATGAAATCATCATTTGCTTTTTGTCATACATAATAGATAAAATCTCGATATGGTGCTCCAGTTGGAATTCCTCGATAAAGCATATAGAAGCCAGTGGAGTCCTCTAAAAAGAATTAAAACTATGATTCCATGAAAAAAAAAACCCAATAAAATCTATGATAATAAAGAAATAAAAACTATAATTTTTATTATTTTGAACACCAACTCTGGTTTTACTACCGATATAACTGCTTTTTCTGAAAAGAAATTAATTGCATCTAATCGTAGTTCATTCCAAATCAGAGCATGGTTTTTACCAAAGTAAACCTTGGCTCATCAATAAAGTATACAGGCTTCTTTTGATCTTTCATCTGTTATCCAAAATTCGTTAGTACTATTATTTGATTCAAGTGACATATGTTATGAGTTAACGCAATTGGGGAATTCCAGTCACATCTGTGAGAGACATGCAAATGATCTTCATACTTATATAGTACTTTTATGAGGATATTTGCATCCTGAAGTAGAGGACGTTCTTCTAATACATGATAGATGATAAGAATATTGAGAAATGATAAGAAAAAAAGTGTGGAAGAGTAATGTTCTTTCTACTTCGGAATAAAAGGATTAGGTTATGATCATCAAACAATGTTGTTACAAGAGGATGACCTGGGCTTGGTTTCTTTGTAACTGAATTTTCTTTTTCTTATTTATTCCTAAGGCTATGAATCATTCTTAGAAAGACTTCTTTGTTTGTCAAACGAAAGAAGTCTCATTCATTGAAACTTCTTTCGTTTTTGCATCTTGTGATGTGCCCATTTCCATGATTTTGCCTTTCGTCGTGTCAGATAAGTTAAAGTTTTCTCTTCAAATAACCAACCACAATTTCATACCAAAAATTAAAGGTCAATAAACATTATTTGGAGACCAGCTCAGTTTTAACAATAACCAAATGTGTAATGGAGAGTAATGTCAAATTTCATCAACTAAATGTCTTTCATTACAAAAATTAGTAGCAATTTTATTTTTTTGATTTAATTTGATGAATACGAATATATATTGGTGTTTATTCAGTTTTTCAAAAATGGGCAATGAGAAATATGTTACTCCACAACTTTGAGGTGGAGATATTACTACTTAGTAACATTATTATATAAAAGCTTAAAATGTCGCTGAATATATCAGATCTCAAAAACTGGGCACAGATTCCAGAATGAATAGAAACTATGTAAGCATACATAAAAAAAATTAAGTTACAACAGGATCCCTCAAAATATTTTACAAATAAAATCATTGAAATGAATGAGTATATAAATAAATAAATAATCATGAAAAAGAAAATTCAAGCAAATTGAAATAATTGAAATTAATTAATCTTTTAGAGCTGAAAAAATATTTTAATAAATAATTTGAATTTCATTCATTCTTAACTCGTGATAACATTTCCAATTAGGAATTTCAAGACAAAACATCCCTTTATACAAATAATATAATTTATGTAAAATAATCATAATTAATCTAAAATATAATTAAGATCTACTTACAATGATTGAGATTTACTTTAGTTAAAACATTAAGTTAAATATGTTTTGTTTTAAAACCGTTTCTTTTTTAATTAATTTTTTTAGGAAATAAAATGCTTGTTTTCAAAAAAAAAAAAAACTTTTATGTTAAATACTATCCACGCATTTGGAAGGTTTGCTTTCAGATATTTCTATCCAAATGTTCTTTAAGTAACATGAATGTGCAATTAAAAATGTTTATAATTTGGATTTCATGAAAGAGATATAGATACTGTGATTGCATTTTAAAATAATTTTATTTACATGAATTTATTCTATTTTGTATTTCTCGTTTTCTTCAAATGCATTCTTTTCTTGCAGATTTGATTTCTTAGCTGATTTTTTATGTAAATCCTAAATAGTTTTTAATCTTTCCCAGATTGGGAAAATATTCACAATCCATGAAATAATTTTTTTTAAAAAGGTAATATTTTAGAATGTCGTTCAAAATTTATGAAAATTGAATAATTTTATCAATTGGAAAAATCAAATGATAATACTTAATTAATGAAAAATAGATATAATTCTGTAATTAAAACATGCTTTTCTAATTAAATATTTGCAGATTTTTAAGTCATGCAAATTTAAAAACCTGAAACTAGTTAAAGATAATTAAAGGCCCACTTAGATAGGTAAAAATACTTATAATGCATTAATGTTTATAGCCTGCATACTATCTGTAAATTGAGCTTTGTGTCATACTGAAAAGATGTTTTGAATTATTTTAGGGGACAGACCGTTAGGATTAGACCTACGAAATTTAACATACAATTATTTTTTGTTAGTAGCTGCTCATTACGAACATATTTTTAAACATTTTTTTTATCAGAATTTTAATTAAAAACGAATCAAAGTGTTACCGTTTCTTCTCAATATTTTTTTAAAAAAGATATGCTTACATGGATTAAAATTTTAAAAATTGGCTATTCAATGTTGCCATTGAAAAAATATAATTTCCGTATAATTTTTCCTCCATTTAAAAAAAATGTTGAAATATTATTAAATAAATTTTACAGCAGCAATTTTTATTGCTTTTGCGTTGATATTCATTAAATATTAAGTGCAATTTTATGGTACACGCTATGGTTGCAATAATTAAAGCTGAATTTTTAAAAATAATACCAAGATAGAATACCAAGATTCGAGCCTAAGATATCATGTTGGTCCTGCTATCATTCAGACTAGATGTTTGAATCTTTTTAATTTTTTAAAAATATTTTTATTATTTATTTATTTATTTTTTGTAATTTGGGATATGACTTCTTGAGACATGAATTTAACTTTAAAATTTCATTATTTCAGAAATATGAAAGGAGACTCCTGTTTGAGAAAAGCTGCAAATCTACACTTTATGTCACCTCTAATTCTTGTGTGTCAGGCTGTCTCTATTTATGTGAGTAGTTTTTTAAGGGTCTGTTTGGGGGGCGGCGTTTCTGGGCCGGGGTGCGCAAGGGGTCACATTTCACGGAATGTTGGTCGCCTAATCGAGTGCACAGAACCGGCCGTTCGTTTCTATAGAAACGGTGACAGGCCTTGCTGATGGGCGGCTGCTGCAGGGTTGGTAGATTAATAACGATGTTTGACGCCAACAATTGAAATCACATCGCCAAATCAAGAATCTGAATACAGTTTTTAAAGAATTGGAGTTTGATTTGTACTCTGTTATTTTTTAAAGTTAAATGAAGAAATGAATAATAGAATAGGTTGATTTTAATGCATTATGAATTCAAAACATTTTAGCTATTTTATAATTTCTCATACAAATGAATTTACTACCGTATTTTTCTATTGATTACTTAATTATACAGAAAAGAATTCATGATATTATTTCTATTTCGATTTGAAAAATTGTCCCTTGTAACGATTTTTTAAATCAAAATTTATAATTAATGAATTAAATTCAATAAAAATAAGTATTTCGTTCAAAAATTATATTGTTCTTATGTTTAAATACCATAGTAGGCCCTATTCTACAATGCAACTACAAACTTTTGCATTTGATTCGTAAAGTTATGTTCATCGTCAAATTCAGAATAATACAGTATTTTTTCTCAGTGCAGTTCTGTAAAATCTTTTGTAAAGGCATCTTAAAATATCACCAATGGTTTTTATTTCTTCATAAATCTCCGGAACTCTAACAATATAAATAAGTTGTTTTGCAGAATCATTGCGTAAATTTATAATGTCCAAGTAATTTAAATTCCAGGATGAATTTCAAAACTTATAATTTAACTGAACTTTTTGTCCTGAAATGCATTGAGACAATCTGAGAAATGCATAGATCATAAAAAATTGTTTTTATATTTTCCAATAAAATAGATGTCTTACAAAAGATTCAGATGATCTAACATAATGCCATTTAATTCTTAAGTGCAAATATAATTTATTTCAAACTGCATATTTGTATTTTGAGGTAATGTAATTTCATTTTCCGATTCTTCTTGTAAATTACTCAAATAATTAACAGTATTTCTTTTTCTTAACTTCCAAAAATGCAAGAAAATCATACAATTAAGTATTTGATGAAGCACTGAAATCTTATTGAATTTCACTACAATCTATGAAATTATTTTTAAAAATCATGCAATTTTTTAAAAAAATTAAGAAAAATTATAATGGCAATTTAATTAGTATAATCAAAGAGATAATTTTTAAAATTTAAATTAAAATAAAATATCAAATTTGTTTTATAATATTTTTTCTTATTATTATAAAAATGTTAAAACTTCATTTAAATTTTAATTAATTAAACTTTTAATTTTATCGTTTCATGGAGTGTGTTGTAACATATATCTGGCCGAATTTTTTTGGTCTATGCCTTAAAGGTCTATCTGTCGATTGGACACACACACATAAACACCTCCTTTTATAAGTTTAGATAATCTGGAAACACGATTTTTATTTTGAAATAAATTTGTATTCTGCTTGTTTATTATTACAATTTCTGTTAATTCTCCAATGTAGAATTAAAAAAAAAATGAAAACCAAGCTGTTAGCTGCTACTTTGAGTCAGCTACATTTGTAGACAAGTATCTTAACTAAATTGTTTATATAAAGAAAATCTTTATTTAAAAAATTTTTTTTTTACTTTTAATGTTTATTCTTTAAGCTTATCTTTTTTTAAAAAAATAAGCGATTATTAAATTATGTATTTGTATATGTAAGAGAAAAGATATACCAAAATATGAGCTTAAATAAGAATGAATGTACTTTTGTCGATTATAATTTATTAAAAAAAATGTGAAAAATAAATAAAAATTTGCCAAGAACAAAAGAAAATATTTTAAAAATGATTTGGTTTCTTATCCTTGGTATCCTATCTAAGCTTACATCATTTAAAAATACTTTTATTCCTTTATGTTTTCCTACAAATTACTTAAAATGCGTTTATTTATATTTTTAATGAAAACATGAATGACAGAAATGAAAAAATTAATTGCTCATATAATAATATTTTTTGACAGTTTAAAACAAAATTTTATATTAATCATTAAAATACTTTCACATTTCGTTTTACACACATGATATCGACACTGATAAAAGATTTTTATTAACATTTAATAAATAACTTTTAATTTTTTAAAAAAAATTTAATTTTGATTTTAATTTTAGTTTTTATTTACATCGAAGGAATTAATAAAATCGAAAAAATAACATTTAAATAAATTATTTCGAGGGAAAAAGAGAAATTTATTTTTAAAAACATACTGATGTTTTTGAAGAGAAAAAAAAAAGAATTTTATTTGATAGGCACATTTATTTGATGACCAAATACACATTCAATGCATTTTACGTCTTTTAGAGGCAAATCCTAAATCGGATGGATAAAATATCTTCATTTTAGAGCGCTATTGCAGAAATTCAATTAAAAAAAGATAATAAATTACAAAATGATGCAATTTTTTCTTTAAGGTATCATATAGAAGATTAGTAAATATGATCTCATATAAATATAATTCAATCTTAATTGTGTTGTATTCATTCACACATTCTAAGGGATTTATAGTAAAAAAAATAAATATTTCTTAGGCATATTAAGTTCATTTTTATGAAAATATTATCTCATTATTTACTTCCTTTTTTTTTACTATGCAGCAATCGTTCCTCTTTAATATGAAACATTTAGCATTCTTATGATTAATGCATTTTAATTGTGCTGCTTGGTGGTTCTGTAATTTTTAAGAGATCATAGGATTCTGATTTTTGTTTTTGAAAAACTTGTGGAAAAATCTCTTTTAAGAATATGAAACAATTTCATTGAGGGTTATCTAACATACACCCAAAAGTAAATAAAAAGAAATGTAAATGCATTCTATTTATTCTTGACATTCTATCTATTTGAAAGTGTCTATGCTTTATCGTAGTACTTCAATTTCACGGTATAATTTTCTACACGCGACCACTGAAGCACAAACATCAAGTCACAACACACCGCCAAAAAGCACGAATTCGAGCCAAACGCCACCATCCTGTCAAACACTCTCAGAAGTTGCAGGTGCGGGACATCAAATTACACCTCAGTGGATCTGAAATTTCTAACTTCTCCTCTTGTTATTTTCTCTCCACATATATAAATGTATACACGCGAGAGTACGCGTTTATATAGATATACGCACGCGCATATTCATAAATGCTGCCTACACAAGCGTACTGCAAAAAAAAGGGGGCCCTCTATCCCTCTTGGATATGGACAAAAAAAATCATTCCGTTCAGTGGTTGCATCTTTACAAAATACTCCATGCGAACGTAAATGGTGCTAGAACGTATCACTCAGCTTTGAGCACCCCTCTATTAAGAACAGGACCGGGTTTTTTTTTTGTCTTCGTTTGTTTTTGCCATATCTAACTTTTAGGCCACCCCTTTTTAGGGCACCCCCCCTCCCCTCATATCGGAGGATACAATTTTTGCGTATAAAGTTGTCAAACGTCATTCTATAATGCTTAAGTTAGGCGGGCGGTTGTGACGTGTCGAATTCTGGTTGGTTAGACAACATTACAGAATTTGTGATCCCTCATAGTAATTTTTGCAGTGAGGGGGATGCTCAAAATGATATATGAGCTTAGGGGTTAAGTGGAAGCATGGATCAGTGGTAAAACATAGTTTATAGTGATAGGAAAATATTTTGGACTTCGCATTTTCATTTTTTTTTTTTTTTTGCTTAACTTATCAATTATTATTAGCCTCAATGATTCTAGAATTCACAAATTGGTAAGACACTACCTTTAGAAAACAATGTTTATAAAGCATGCGTTACCCCCCCCCCCCTCTATTTTTTTAAAAAAAATTGTACGTAAAAAAAAACAATCTCCACTACTAATAAAGAAGAATGATTGGGTGTGTCTTAGTGCACCACAAGACATATCACATTTGATCTAGAGTACAATATTTGGCATATATATACTACATAGGGTTGAAACGTGCACTTCAGTGCGATTTCGTTCAAATTTTGATTATTTAAAACTATGCTAGACTTTGGCGTTTTTTCGTAATTATATCCAAGAATATTATTGCATGTATTTTTGCACCCTCTATAAATTCAAAAATGGTCATTTTTAGTCAAATTAGTTTACGCCTTGCAATTTTTTCCTCGGAATTTTGAAAATATTTCTTGACTTATTTTCAACAATAGTTTTTATTTTTGCAATAATTTCAAACTGTTTTTGCAGCAGTTTAATCGAATATTTAATCGAATAATTTTCTTTTATTGTTAGAAGATAAAGAAGAAAAATTGTTTCTTATTATTCGTGCAATTTACATTAAATATAAGAATGTGATCAACAGTTTAAAATTAGATAATATATTATCGTCACAATTATGCTTTTAATAGGAATATGTTGCCGAGAAAAATTTTTTTAACAGGCAGTTCATGTGTATGATAAACAAAATAAGTGCAAATATATGGAATTAAGGCAAACTGTATATCCTCCACAATTTGATGATTAAAAATACTTTGTTGAGCGAACCATGGTCAAATTATGTATAAGGAATTTAACTGAAATTAAAATTAACAATATTCCTGTCAAATCAGTTAGTCTTCACAGGAGGTTCGTTTAGAATAAAGAACCATCAAATGGTAATAAAATATGGTATAATATATAATAAATATGGTAAATAATATCTGATGGTAATAAAAAAATAAATAGATGTTGGAGGGAAAGCAAAGTAATCTAAATATGATATAGAAAAGAGGCATCAAACAGACGATGGTAATCTATTTTTTTTAGAACTCCATCTGCAACTAAGCATTTTGTTTCTCTCAGATTGTTTCTAAAAAATATACTAGAAGCATCAGAGGCTATGATGAAAAAATGATATTGTATAATTTTAAGCATTACCATTTTTTTCATGAAAATTTACTTGATAGTTAGTGGTAATCACAGAAATTATATTTATTTCATTTACAAATAATTGTTGAAACAAGTATTGATATTTTTTGCCATTAAAAGTGATTGTTACTATATGACAAAACTTTTGAAAGCACTCAAATTCTTATTTTTTGAAGTAGTATGTTTGTTTTAACTTCAGTAAAATTTTTACAAAATACGAATACATATAACATAATGAAAAAGTAAAAACTAGAATTAAAAATATCTAGAGTGCAAGGATGAATGGACATGATATTGTACAGGCGTGAAAAAATAAAACAGTTATAAAAACTGAGATACTGAAGAAGACTTAAGGATATACTTTGAATAAAATGCGAAGAGTATTAAAATATTGCTCGTAAAAATTGATAGGGTAAATCTAATTGGAATAATTTTCTATGATCAATTAGGAATTTAATCATATTTATGATTCTTATTTGGATGATGAATTATTAAGGATTCTTTTATACCAAAGTCTTTATAGCGAAAATGAAAGTTTTCTGAGGTGCCATGAAAGAATTAACGGACAGGTGTGAATGAGGGACTTGGTCTAGGCTTTATTTCTGCATAGAAAATGAACAATGAAGTAGCGTTTTCCAACTCGAAAATGGGGAGGCGAGGGCGGACAGGTGTCGAATGATGTCTTATTTAGAGATCATGAGCTATCATATGGCATAAAATTCTGCAAAATTGGTGCGATGGGAAGAACAAGAATGTTGTTATTTCTTTACTATAGAAAACATATGATTAATGTTTTTTTCACAAATATGAGGATTCTTAGGAGACAGTCAGCTATTGGTCGTATATCCTAGAGCCTCGAACTCTTGTCCTTATAGAGTTCATGATTCTAAGATACAAAAATTGAAATAGATGGTGAAATAAAAATTGGTTAAATTGTTGATTAGGAATGGCGAATTTTATCGAAGTTTTTCTCTTTAAAGGTTATAAAACAGGGTTTTTGATAATTCTGTCGAAAATGTGTGATCTTATAGACAGCGATTACTAACGAAGTATCTAAAAGACATGATTTTCAAATGAAATAAGAATTGGCAAGAGCGGACCAATGAAGTAATTGGGGATGACTGACTGATTCTTTGTCTTTCAGCATTTTAAACATAGATAAAGTATAGATATAGATAATGCTGGAATTAAAAATAGTCTGAACTGATAGGCGAATAACCCACTTCATGAGTTCTCATATACAATAAAAATTTACGAAATAAGACCAATGATTGGAGCTGGGGTTCTAATTCTTTGTTTTTCCTAAAACGCAAATTAATTTTTAAAAACTTTGTAATAAAATCCCTTTTATATAATAACTACGTGTAACAAAATAACATGACAGTATTTAACTAATGTGAATTGAAAATCAATTCTTGTGGGATAAGCGGAAATAAACTTTTAGCGTTTTTTTAATCAATCCATAGCTAACTATTGCTTTGACATATTTCAAATTTATAAATCATTTTTTAATATTATAATGTTTTAGGTTGGCTTTCTTTTTTTAAATTGTGTGATGAGATAGGTATCTTTACACATATTTTAAGGGAGGAAATCCGTCTTGTGGTCTAACAGTGACGGTACAGAAAAAAGTCTAAAAGGCTCAACAGGACAACGTGTCTTTATTTCTTATGAAAACTCTTTCTAAGAGTAAAAGCACATAGAAGAATCATATTAAAAAAAACACTTGCAGTAGTTAATAACACACGAGCATCAAATCGTATTAAAAAATCGCAGCACTACAATGCGCTGAGAAAAAAACTCACTGTTGATCAGTACTCTATTCGACTACTCTATCTATCTTGGTTTCTTGGACTTTTTTAATTGTATGTTTGATAAAGCAATGTAATTTCTAGAAGAATAAAGTACTTTTGCTCTTAAATGAAATATCGCTAAAATTTTTGTTGTTTCAGGAAACTTTGTTTTTGTCACCAGAATCTCCAAATTCGTCACGAAATTTGACACACTGGGGTGGGGGCTTCACTGAACTGGCATCCTTACAGCGATTATTAAAATATCTGTAAAATTTTCTTCTTTTCCATGAAATTAACTGCACAAGGAAGCAGTATTACTAATTCGTAACAATATAATGCAACACTTTAAGACATCAATCAAAAATTTGATCTACGATTCAGGTCTGAAACATTATTATGCTAAGATTTCAAGACTTCCGTTTTAAACGAAATTTTGTGTAAAGTTTGTTTTTTCTTATCTACACTCATAGTCACAAAAGTCGAGGGTGTTATGTACTTTGATACGAAACAACTATCATTTGCAGAAATTTTCTCAACAATATACTAAGAGAAATTCAAAATGTTTGAAAAGTGTTAATTATTAAGATTTTATTTTGAATTATATCTTCTGATTTATCTATATTACTTCAAAACGATGTAAAATGAATTGCATTTTCTGGACGGAAACATTCCATGTCCTTTTAACTACTTCAAGAAAATATCTAAATTTTTTCTGTTTATTCTACACAAGTGAAGTCTCTCTCACTCTGCAATTTTAAAAATGTAGAATTAATTAAGAACATTGTTTTTATTTTAAAATTTTTTTCTCCCCTACTTGCATTAATGCGACGAAAAATATCTCCTGCAAGTTAAAATCTTACTAGAAATGTTTATTAACTCAGGCAGTATATCAGTGCTTTCCCTTCAGATTTTTCGTTCAGCTGCGACAATTTAATTCAGTTTCCCTTCGCTGGAAAGCCCGTGAGATAAAAAAAAAAGAAAAGAAAAGAAAAAGAAAAAGAAGAAAGAAACGAAAAATGGAGGAAAAGTTTGGAAAAATCTCTTCTTTCACAATTGGCGCATTTAATTCAAGAAACGCGCCAAGTTGAAAACGTAATAAACACATATGAGGTGTAATTCTCGTAAAAAGGATGGGGAGTGAACGGAAAAAATTACGAATAACAGGTGTTAATTTTCTCCCTACATAATAAGGCCCGCAGACTTATCTAAAAGAGCGTGATATTCTGCACAGGCCTTGCCTTCAAATTATTAATTTTTGCTTTAGATGACAATCTTGTGTCTTCCACGCGTTTCTTTAAAGTAATTACTGACTCAGGCAGTAATGAACACTCTCCATCAGATGTCGCCTCGGTCGCGTGTTATTAAACGTCGTTGCCAGATTACGAAGTTTATTCGTTGAAGTGTGGCATAGCTAAAAGACGAAGAAGGGTAAAGGGACGAAAAAGGAGAGAAAAAAAGTAAAAGAAAAATTACTTCCCCATCTTGATATTAAGGAAAGTTCTTACAAAGTTTTTTTATGGCCATTATTTTAGCGCCTTGGAAAATGTATTTTTTAGAATTTTTTTTTTCTCCGGATGCTTCCTGGAAAGACTAAAAGTAACTTGCTTATGGTAATTAGACAGAAGAATTTTTTAAGGTGAAAAAAGAAGTGAAGAAAAAAAAAAGAGTAGAGAGGCCCTCTTAGAAGAAAAAAATTACCAGCCTCAAAAAACTGGGAAAAGTGTAATTCTTTTCTAACCTTAATGGTATCTGTCAAAGTCATTACGACAGCAAATATTAAACGAAAAGTTTTCGCAAAGTTTCTTGTTCCACGAAGCTTTTTTCCCCGCCCTTTTACTTGCTGTTTTTTTTCTCTCGTTCTTTTTTATTCTTTTTCTGGATGAAATATAAATTGTTCGAAATAGATTTCAGGTAAAGTAAGTAAACATGGAACTTTCAAAAAGATGTAGAATTAAACAATTTCATTTCGATAAAAACTTTTTTTGTGACATTTCTTTTCCGAGTCCCATAACTCGATAAAAAGCTGTTTTCTCTCGAATTTTTGTCTGCCGTTTATTTCCGTCAAAGTTTGTTCGAGTTCATTAAGGTTCGGAAAAACGAGTGGTGGTCAAATATTTGAATATGTTGTTCTGAGGGAATGTTTGAATACTTCAAACAATGATAAAATTAAAACGTTTTCTCAAGATTTTTGAGATTTGCAAAAAGTGCGGCGGTATGAAAAAAAAAAAAAAAAAAAAAAAAAAAAAAAAAAAACGATTCTTCAAATATTTTCCTGAAATTAATGTTTGTCCATTTTGAATTTAGATACGCAACAATGATTAACAGTGTGAGTAGTTTCGTTTGTGCTTTCAGATTTCATTCATGCGTGAATCTATTTAACTAGAACCATTCAGAAATTGTTAAATGAACAATAGATGAATTTATTTGCCTAAGAATACCTAACTGCATAGGCAAGCTATTAATGAATTCGTTTTAGAAATCAAATGTCTTGATGAACAAAACAAATTATTTAAGTAAGAAGTGTGACAAAAAAGGGATTAAAAAAAACAGTGTCTGACGAACCTTAAATATCTATTAATAAGGTTTAGGCATTCTTAAACAATTACAAGCTTATTAAGGATAAAAACAAAATTTAAGAAAAATGAAACCTTAAATGAGGAATAAAAATAATCAGCAGTAGATATAAAATAACTCAGAAAAATAAAAAATATAACTGTAGAATTGGTATTTTTCTATTTAATTAAATAATCGTTTGAGTGCATTTTTTTAAAATTTAGTTTTTTTATATGAATTTTTTTTAAAAAGTTTTTTTTAATAACTTTTAATTGTAAATATTCGTAAATATGTACTTTCAGAAATTCTTTAAAAGACTTTTGCTGAAATTTTTTTTTTCTTGTTTTACACATCAAACATGCTCATAAACTACTAAATAAAGCTGGTTTATAATCCTTTATGGATACCAGATGCTCAGCCTTTTCCAATTTTTTCAGAAATTAAAACCTTGTTAACTTTGTAACCAAGGAACCCAACTTTTAAAACAAAGAAAATGATCCCCCCCCCCGAAGATTTCCCGCATATTTTTGGATAAATGTGTTTCTACTCTCCTCATTCCGTATAAATATCGTAAACCTTGAACAATTCTATGGTCGTCTTGAGTACTCAAATTTTATTTTTAGAATATAGCATATGAGAACTGCATGTTCCGCAGTGTACTCAAAAGAAAAAAAAGAAAATCAATACTTGTGTATTATTAAGTAACAATACACAAGCTTAATATTTTGTGTATTGCAGTTAATAAAATTTGTGTATTATTAATTGCATTCCATTAACGAACAATAGTTACGAAAGATATTATTAGTGCGATTACTCCAATTTGGGGGAGATTAATCCTTGTGATGTGTTTAATATCCCAGGGTCTGATAGCCGAATACTTCCCATTAATATCTGAAAGCCGAATATGTATTTTGTCATTATATGTATTTTTCCGACTACTGAAATCAAAATTTAATATGGAACTCTAGTCGAAAGATCTTCTTAATTATTGAAACTAATTTTCATTTAATTAAATCATTGAATCTTCCATGTTTACATGCATGTGAAAAAACAGATCGACAGAATGATCAACCCTTTGACAGATAAATTTGATGGATGTTAGACTTTAGATGCTAAAACTGCGTACCAATTTTTATGCATCCAGCTTTCATAGTTTTGTATTTATCATGTTAAATTTTACTTACAGCTGAACTTTTCCAGAATAGATTTCTTTCGGAACTTGGAAGAATTCTGCAAATTTGGTATTAAACCCACATGCTAAATTTCACCTATCAATCATAAATCGTGTTCACAGACAAGCAGGGAAATATAATTCAAAAAATGTTCTTTGGTAATTTAGGGTTATCTGAAACATGTAGATTCATTAAAATCTCATGGTAGAATCTTTTGACGATAACCATACTTTTTCTTTGTATATTTCATGTACAAGAAGATAAAAAGTAATGAATAGACTGCAAGAGAAAGTGCAGCAGCAGCAGCAATATAGAAATACATATTTGCATGCACCATTAGATTTCTACCATTTCTGAATTATATTTACTAAATACACTAAAATTTCGCTTCTTTTAACAGAATTAAAATTTCAAAAAAATTGCTCCGAAGTTTGCATTCCGGCCACCAAATTATATATGTGCCAAGTACATATAAACACACAATCAGTGCTATACATACATCAACACATCAGTGCCATACATACATCAACACATCAGTGCCATACATACATCAACACATCAGTGCCATACATACATATACACATCTGTGCCATACAATGCCATACATACACACAATCTCTTTTTGTTTGTATAGATACAAAAAAACAACAACAACCCAAGTCTCATTTAAAACGAATTTGTTTAAAGGGTTCGTGAAAGGGTATGGTGGTTTAATCAAGATTTTCAGAAACTACGTATAATCTTTTTGTTACGAAGTACCTTTGAAATGTTACCATGTCCAATAAAGTCCTCTTATTATTTGCCAATTAAAAGAAGGAAAAAAAAATTAAACATGAAAAGTGATATTCGTAGCTAAAATATTAGGATTTCTTTTAAATGTCTTGTTTCCAGTCTTCTTTCAAGCTGTCTTTCTTACAATAATGCAATAGGTGAAACTTAGATTTGGAGATTTTAGTTATTTTTGCTGAGAAAATTTTGCTTTGAAATTCAGTCATCAGTCAGTAATGATAATATACTAATTAGAACTGAATACTAAATAAAATGTACCGAATAACTAAATAAATATTTTTAAATAGCATGAATTATTTTTATTGAATCCCGAATTTTCTGTTGTTGATAGTATAAATTTAGTTTTTCTTTTTATATATTAACGCTATTGATTTTCATATGCTTTATTTTAGCTTTATTTAACCTCTTTAAAACCAATGATGAAGAAATCCTCTTATTTGTTAAATGCTGTTAATGCCTTCCAAAACCTATCTGATCTTCACTCCATCCTAAAGGAGACAATTCCAACTTAGAGCTTTCATAACGAAGCAATCACAATTTCAACTGTATTTGGCGACTGCAATTTATGACACCGGTAATTGCAAAGTCCCTTCAACTTGAAATGACATCATTATACTATTTGCCATAGTTCGCTGGCTACCATGAGTGTTAAAAATTCGCCAAGTCACTTCTGAGACCGATAAAGTCGAAAAAGGGCTACTTTTCTGGGGGCTTACTGCTAGCTCTTGCCTTTAATCCTCCCGCATAATGAAGTTATGACTCCCTCCCCCTAATCTGATGACGCCGGATTGGTGTGAAATAGGCTTAGCCATTGATAAGATACATTGAGCTTGGAGGGTGAGGAAATGGATTGGAGGACTGGAGAGGATGCGATGGGCCTCTGCGCTTCGAGGACAAGAGAGTAGGAGAAGGGCTTAAAGGAGATGAAGATGGGAGAGTCTGTGAAATACAATGCAAATCTTTGTAATGTCTGCGGCTTTGATTGTTTGAATAATTACATTATTCAAGACCTATCGGATGAAACAAGTAATTGATGAATTCATAGATGAAATGTTAATTTTACTTATCTTCAGAGAATATTATTTGATATGTTAAATTAAACTTGTCACCGTTTGAATTTTGCCAGTAAACTACCACAGTTTAAGTTTTGTCAATTTGTTTAATAAACTACCCAGATTAAATTCCCAGATTATGATTCGGTAAATTGTCTTGTAGTAGGTAAATTTTTGACATCGCGATACATTTTGCAGATTTCTGAGCACATTCTAGTAAAGCGAAAACCAATTATTATTAGTGATATTATTATGTGAGAACTAATTAATAAGCAATCGAAATTAAGAAAGCAAACAATGCTTCTTTTCAAATTATTTTAAATTATTTGCAATGTAATTTACGGATTTCTGTTCAAATTCTATTAAAGTGAAAACCAATTATTATTAGTAGTAGTAGTATGTTAGAACTAATTAATAAACAACCGTAATAAATCAAGAAAATAATGCTTGTTTTCAATTTTTTTAATTATTTAGAATGGAATAACTTAAATTAAATTCTGTTTTATTATCCTGATTGATTCCCCGATTACCTAGTTTATTTTTTTTATCATAATATTATTATTTGTTGGGTTTATACTCATGAACCTTTAAAACTAATTCCAAAATAAATTTCATACCTAATTTTCACAAATACAATAAACAAATAAAAATACTTCAATGTGTTTTCCGTTTTTGAGTAACACTTTTAATTTGTCGCTAAAATTATTTGTATACATGTAATTGCAACACTGTACATAATGAAACTTGTTCTTTATAGAATATCAGTTGTCAGACATAGGATATTTATGCTGTTACGAACTGTAACGTTATTTATTATTAAACCAATAGTTATTTACAGAAACCATCGAATTTGCTTTTTTTCTTTACAGAAAAGTGGATGATATTTTATCGTAAATTAATTATTCACTTATTATATTATTTTCCTAATTTTTCTTCTTGTAACTTTATTTCCTTATTCATAATGTTATTTTTAAAGGGCCAAACATTTTAAGTTGCTGATTAAGAAATTTATGTCTTCTGGATATACCAAATAACCATTTCTTCTAGAATGATGAAATATGCTTGTATGAAGTATCCTTGTATTCTATTAGTGAATAAAAATGTTAATTACATCTTTGATTTTTCAAATCAAGTCGTATTCGTATTACAGATAAGGAATCAAAACGTTTTCTGCTTAGATAATCAAGAATTTTAATCTATGAGTTTCTTTGCGAATGATAGATTTAAAAAATATTCTTTAAAATGTAATAGTGTAGAATGTGTAGTGAATACAAGGCCATTTTTTAAATCCATTTTTTTAATTCCATTTTTCTATTCATTTTTTCCCATTCCAATCGATTTTTACCATTAATCCAATTTTTTTTTTTAAATTTTCAACTAGTAAATAATTTTTATTTCATTCATGCCTTGTACAACGGAAGATGTGCTCAACAAACAAATATTGCTGTAATCAATAAATATTCATATTAATTCATATTCCTACATATAAAGACCCTATAGTAAAAATATATATATTTATTATCGTTTTTTAGGGAAATGCATTGCAGCATTACTAAAAAGAAAGCAAAATAATAAATATACTTTTCTTATTAATTTAGTTTTTTTTCATTAAAATTTAGAATTCTTCTCCAGAAGGCATCGACATTAATGAAATGAAAGTATTATGAGCCTCGAAAACTTTAAACAGATATTTTGAAAACGTTCTTTTATCAAAACTGAACAAATGTTGATAAGTTCTAAGATTTCATTTGTTAAAGCTGAGGAAAATTGTAACTTCTTACTTTCCTGATTAAAGAATTTTTCGTTTTAGGAACGCAATTACTGTTCAAATCAGAAGGCCGAGACTACCACTTTTTGACACATTTTGTTCTCAAGAGAAGTGATGCACAATCAATAAGAAAAAGCTTTTCCAGTTTTCTTATTGACTATGTATATAGATGGAGAAATACATGCTTCTTAAGTTCAAAAACATTTACTTCTCTATCTTTCATGTTACCTTTATTTTACCGAAATCATTTCACAACTTTTTCATGATCTCTCCTAAAATTTGAATTTTGATTTGGAATTGAAATTATGAAATTTCAATTTATGAAAGCTTTCCTGTTGTGACAATTGTTTGCGCTGTGAATTTCAATAATAAGAATAATAACATTTCAAAAAAATTATTAAAAGTATACTACTTTAAATAGAACTCTATATGTCATTTAAAAATAAACTTATTTTTATACTATCACCATTAAGAAAGAAACATTTGAAGGGATAATAAAAATAATTGAGTTTTAATTTCTTTACATTAATAAAATTGTTGCAAATAAAGTTTAACACTATTTTTAAAAATTAACTAAAACTAGACAAAAAAAATGTACAGTAATGTAGCTGATGTTAATGAAAACACAATTTTTGAATTTTAAAATGGTATAAGCGTATCTTTATGTTATGATATTTTTGGTAGTTACAGGGCGTAAAAGTCAAAAATGTAGCTTAATTTTAATGTATTAAAATTCTAATAAGCATTTTGGAAAAATTGTTAGAAGTGAATATTTTCTCCATGTGAAATACATTTATATCGAATTCGGAATACTTTACGTCTAACGATATGTTCCGTACAGAGCCAACAAACGCATACTGAAACAAATACAGACATTCTGTTATATTAGTAGAGATATATTCTTCAAAGAAGTGATTTAATTTCAAAAATGTATATATAAATATAAACATTTCTACATTCTATTCCTAATATTTTAGGAAATGCAGCTCATTCAATTGATTCCCTCAAAAGATGGAGTCGAATCCAACGTCGAGCACAAATCTTTGTGCCAAGGGAGCCTATGGCTAGTGAAACTGATAGCATTACGCAGTATTCCGCATCCAGCCGCAGGATTCTAATTACAGCCTTTCCCTTTTGATAAGGTTAGCAACTAATCCCTCAGAGCAGATCCCGGTAACAGATATCGCTCCGATAATAGAGTTGCCCCCACAGGTTCTTGCGGGAAGGGGAAGTATTCAATACATCGGGATGCGCTTTGTTTCCACGAATGAATGCATCTCGCGCCTCCTACCCATGCACTTTCAATGGTTTGTGCTCTTGCCATATCGAACAGATGAGACGGAAGAGCTCAGAATTTGAATTTTATTCATCGACCAGAAACAAATAGTGTTTGAGCGAAATTGCCGAGTCTAAAATGGTTGGTAAAATTCCTTAAATCGATGATTTAGAACGATGTTTATCATTGTTATTAACAGTCTTCTACGATTCAGTTATTTGTTTACTATATTATTAGTATTAATTTATTGTTGCCAACGGATTTGATGAATTACATCGTATCGAACAAAAAAAGAAGATAAATAATCAGTAGTTGTGTCTTATTATTTTAAATATTACTTGTCCAATAAAAATGAAGCATTTTTGATAATACTTTCAATGTGATGAAATAAGTTAATGAATGAAAATTGGTAAAATCGATCACTTTTTGAAGATGGAGATTATGTCAGAGTCTCATTTAGCAAAGTCTCTCAAAAAGTATGGTAAAAGGGGAGGGGTCAGGAAATTATTGATGACTCATATAGGAATCATAAGCTTTCATATTATATAAAAAATGGTATAAAAATATATAAATTATATAAAAGATTTCATATTATATAAATAGACAGGGTGAAAATGGAAAATTCTGTTTCTTCCCATAGAGAACGCACGTCTGAGTAATGCTTTTGAAATTTCTCTAGAAACTGGAATTGATGGAGTGTAGGCGATCATTTATGATTTATCTAGGGGTCATGTGATCATATGAAATAAAAAATGGTGAAATCAGCTCGGTTTGTTTAGCTTTGGATTTCCCCCCTAGAGAATGCACAATAAAACAGTGTTTGACTTACAAAGGAAAATGATAGGAGACAGGCGACTCTGATGACATATCTAGAAGTCATGAACTTTTATATAAGCAAAAAACTGCCAGTTGTTGGAGTTGAATCCAGTCTTTTAAAAAATATTTTAAATATATAGATTATTAAACTGCTGATTACCTGTAATAGACTGATCAAATTCACAGTTAGATACATCTTTTAGGCTAAAGAAAACATACAGATGGTAGGAGAAAAATAATAACAAAGTTAATGCTCCAAGTATACTAAAAGAATTCAAAATGAATGCCTTAATGGCTAATGGTTATCATTATCATTGATCATTGATGATATTCATAATGTTCATAATCTTTTGCTTAGAACAATATTTTTGCTCTAGATTAATAAATTTCTATTGTTGGCTTGCTGAAATGAAACGTTTCTGTCGTAAAATAATTTGTAACATAATCTGGTTTACATATGTCTTTGCATGTGCAATAGTCGGATGAGCTAATTTTTTAATTGAAATAATTTCGGTTTTTGTTTATACTGGATACGAATGGGAAATCTTGATGTCCGGTTGCAACAAGGTTCCGTTTAATCTGTCCAATTTTTGACAAACATTTTTTTTTGTATTTGACTCTTTATAAGGTAACATTTGGGTATTGATGTTAACAGTACTATTATGAGTAGCTTGCCTGGTTAAGTGCTAAGTAATTTCATTTTCTAATACATTTCAGTATCCTTGAAAGCTAAGAAGGTACTTCGATTGTTACAGATCTTCAGATTTTCGAATTAATGTTTTTTATTGCTATTATAATTGATGTTAAAGTTTTAGAATTATATTCTGTAATACGGATATGAAGTCAATGACATGACTGAATACAAATATACTTTCAAAAAAGATAGCAACAAATAGATAAAGGAAGAAGACAAATGCCAACTAACCTTGAAAATATTATGTTAAGAAAAGAACAAAAAACAAGACAGTGAAAAGAATAAGCGAGCTTTACAATGCGAGGGCAGATACTGGTTATCAATGACTGCTGTAAATTCATTTTGTTGCTTCTGAATGCTAAGTGATTGCAGCTGTTAACGAATACTTGAAATTACCCTTTAGGGATTATGTGTACTTTACTTTTAGCTCTTTGATTACTTCATAAAGCTCATAAAAAATACCGTATGACATTCTACCCGTGACAACACCAATTACATCTAATACATCATGGTATTTATTATCTTTGATTATTTTCACTCTTCATAACATTAGAAAAACAGATCATTTCAAGTATTAAATAAAATAAAATAGTTCAGAATATTCCGGAGCAATCAGTAGGCTGATCACGAAATTGATGTTAAATCTTAAATATTCTAAATTAAGTCTTTACCTTTTTTTTAAAGCAGCATTCAAATTTTAATAGGTGATTAATTTAATTGCATAAAGAATATTTTCTTGCAACAATATAATAACGCAAAGTAAATAGGTATAACAGTACGCTTCGAAAAGAACATGCAACAAAATGTAAGCAAATGAATAGTTTAAAGAGGGAATTTACTTTGATAATCTTCTACCATATTGAAATAATTGTAAGATGAACTAATAATAAAATTTTTCCATCATTATTTTGAAGTTTCATATGAAAATCGAGTTGGTTAGATTTCATATTATACATATTTATGTTGAATCGTTATAAAAAAATGCAGCTGCTAGGCCAGGATTGATATTTAAAAAAAATGAATTTATGATAAGTATTCATTGTTCTGATGCTGGGTTTATACCGTTATTGACTAACCCAAAGAAGTAATTTGCTATCGTACCTTACCCGGTGAGTCTAACCGGCGAATATCTGCAATTTCATTGTTCTCAAAACTGCTATCAACAAGAGTGAAATTTTTCACATGCTTTTGTAAATATGAGAGCACTGTTCCTTTCATTGAAGAATTCCATTTAAAACTTTAAAAGAAGAATAACTATGATTTTTGAGATCTTCACACATTGCGTTTGATCATTTACTTATCGTTTACTTTTTCAAAATACTCTTTTAAAGGCTTACTCTTTATTCCCTTCCTATATATCTTTTAAAATTTAATTATAATAGTTATGCTTGAAATAGTTAATACTACTATATCATACTCAAGCTCACTATAATCAGAAAGCTCCCAGGTTAAGTCATAGTTAAATTATTGATTCTAAATAAGAAGCCATATGCTCTTCCCTTCGACTACCTTTTCATCACCATGATTTAAAATTAGTAGATCGATGCACATTATTATGGAAGATAATATACTCCACCCTTATTTTAATACTTAGATTTGACAAAGAGCAATCAAAATCATCTAGGGTAATCATCTAGGGTAAGAAATGTCTTTACAGAGGGTGTTTAGACATTGTTAAAACATCTTTATCGTCTTTTAATTAATATTTAAAATGGAAAAACTATTTTTTTAAATGTTTGATTTGATAGAATTTTCTCTCTACAGCAACTCTGCATGGCAATTTCCTTGACAACAAAGTTTTTAATAAAATTTCCAAGGATACTGATTTCCATTCCTCATCCGTTATTTTCTAGAATCCCTCAATCATGGTAGGTTTGCGATTAGAACGAGCTCTTTTCAATAGATCAAAGGCACAAATGTACATAGATGAAACTCTAGAGGATTTTACAATATTATGTTGAAATGTTAATCATTTCTCAAATAATGAAGTGGCTATACTTTTAGAAGTATGACTTGTATCTTCGCCTTGATGACTCTGAAAATCAATGGAATATAAGAACGTTTTTCTGTAAATAATGGACTTGAACTTTCTCTTGAGAATACATTAAATTAATTAAAAAACATTTCCACTCGTATTTTTTTAAATTTGCCACTGTAGAAGAATGTTGCAATGATCATAAATCCCTTTTTGAAACTTTTTTACATTGATGTGATTAGTTTTGTGCATTTTTTTCTCTTCGTTTTTGAAAATAAATAGGCCTATTTTTGTTACAGCCATTTAGATAAACCCAATACTCCATCAAGTGTCACAATGATTTCCATTTATCTCCAGTTTTTTTTCACGCACGGTTTTAAAAACTGTTTTACGTTGAGCTAAATGCATTAACAAAAGTAGGTAAAATCATATATTTTTTGATTTTTTGAGTTTAAATCTTGTTTTCTTATTTTATTTATTACAACTACAGAGGCATTTAAAGACATTGCAATTGATTTCTGCCTCAACAGATTTCCTTTCGTTACCAGCAATTTCATTTAAAAAAATATTTGAAACAGTACATACCTTTTTCGGGTATTCATTTGGAATCTTCTTTCCAAGTAGATGTAATGATTGACGATTTTCCCTTTTCCATTTTTAGTATTCGCACATTTTTCTCTTAGAAATTTTAATATAATGCATTTCACAATATTTTTAAGTCTGGATTATAAAATATTTCTCTAAGAAAACTCAAAAACATGTCTTTCAATTCACAGCTCGTTTAGATTTGACATTTTGAAATTAGTATAAATTAAAAAGTATCAGACGATATTTTTCCTTTCAAATAATAAGCTGTTGCCAGGAATTTTTATTCCAAAACATTTGATATTTACAATTCTTTATTGAATTCATTCTAAAAATGTGTAAATAATATTTGTAATCTTGTGTAATAATCTTCACTGACACGTTTTGAGAGAAGTATACATTTAAAAGTCGAAAAAGAAAATTCTCATTTCAAATAACAAGTTGTTGCCCAAAATTTTTATTACAAAATATTTGCTTTTTAAAATTCTTCATCAATATTATTCTAAAAATATATTGATAACCTCTATAATCTTTTTTCACAGACACATGGAATGTAGTTTGAAAACATGTTCAGCCACTTCAATGCGCAGCTCGCTTAGATGTGATATTTTGAAAGAAGTATTAATTTAAAAGTAGCAAATGATATTTCTCATTTCAAATAACAAACTGTTGCCAGAAATTTTTATTGTAGAGCATTTAAAGCATTGATTTTTAAAATTCTTTATGGAAATCATTCTAAAAATGTGTAAATAATCTCTGTAATCTTTTTTCATTGACAGATATAATGAAATTTAAAAACGCTTTTATGGACGCTTATTAATAGTTACTTCTTTTCCTTTAGGAATGATAAAAATCAGCAGAGTTGCATATTATTTGAAACTAACCAAAATCAAATGAGTGCAAAAGGGTAAGAAGAATTCCACTTGCAATTTCATTCCTTTGAAAGAAACAAAAGGTGAAAACGAAGAAAATCCAAGAGTAGAGAATGTAGCATACAGTAATGGTTAGATTATTTTATTACATATTGGAAACTTCAAATGAGAAAACTTTTGTTTTGACGGTAGTTTCAGTTGGGAATTGAAGAAATGACAAAACTTGGATAAAGAAAAAAATGTTTGTAACTTCAAGGCAGGCTTGTGCCCAGCTCACTAGGGATTGTGGTCCCTAAGGTCATGTAATATGAGTCTGATCAGTGGTCTGAGTCTGGTCACAAGATGAGATTCACACGCCAATGAACTCCGATGACTTTGGACAGGAATGACTTGGAATTTTATATATTTTTTTCTTTTCATTTTTTTTTCAGTTTCATATACAGTGGCTCAAAAAATTGAGAGTACACCTTACTTTTACTTGATAAATTCGATTTTCAATGTAAATAACACATTACCGGGAAGTGCAAACATGTTTTTATTTTTACACATAACAAATGGTTTAATTTAGAGTAAAAATAAAGAAAAATCAACAAAATTTTTCTAAATTGAAAAATTTCAGAAGCATTTTAAATAAACATATGCAGAATTTTGCCTCAAAATATTGAGAATACACCAATGAAATTTTTGCAGTATAACACATAGAAACAAAGTGTCACTATTATGTTGCATGTCTTTTGGCTCTTATAATGGCCTCTAAACGTCATGGTACTGATTAGACCAATTTTTGCTAGTATCTGAAGATATTTTACCCCATTCTTCTTGCAACACTTATTTTAAATGGGTTTTGTTTCTAATTTTGTGTTTTTGAAACACGTTTTCGAGTATGGCCTGCGAATATTCAATGGCATTGATGTCGGGGTACTATGGTGGTGTGTGTAACTGCTGTTTACAATGAAAAAGAAATCATATTTTGACGTTACGTGCATTTTGTTTGGGGTTGTTGTCCTGCTGGAAAATGGAATTTCCATCTAAATCCATATTTTCAACACTTTCCTTTAGATTTCTGCGACCATATGGTTCATCCAACTTGTTTCAGAAACTTTTCAAATCATAGAAAGAAGTGTATGTGCTGAAACTGTGCGAAATGCCATTAGACAAGCTGGATATAAAAGTTGAATTGTTAGAGAAAAACCGTTCATCAGCTTGCAAATACAGAGAAAGCATTTGAAGTTTGCAAAAACTCCTCAATTTAAGACCAATAACCTTTGGAAGAAAGCTATATTTAGTAATGAAAGATAACTCGACATTTTTAGCAGTGACATTCATCGTACTGTATGGAGAAAGCCTAATACTGCTTCGGATCCAAAAAATTTACGTCCTACAGTTAATCATGATGGTGACTCCGTCATGATTTGAGGTTGCATGGCTTCATCCGGGGTAGAAAATTTAATTTTTATAAATGGCATTATAAACGATATGGTTTACTTGGATATACTTCGCAGCAATCTAAAGAAAAGTACTTAAAACTTGGGTTTAGATGGAAATTTAATTTTCCATTAGGGCAACGACTCCAAACAGAATGCACGTAACATGATGCCTTTTTCATTGTAAACAGCAGTTACACTCCCCGACAACAATACCATTGAATATCTGTGGGCCATACTCGAATCAGTCGTCCAAAAACACAAAATTATAAATAAAACCCATTTAAAACAAGAGGTGCAAGAAGAATGGGGTAAATAATCTTCAGATACCACCACAAATTGGTCGAATCTGTACCACGACGTTTAGAAGCTAGTATAAAAGCCAAAAGACATGCAACTAAATACTAACATGTTTTTTCTATGCGAGATATTACAAGAATTTCTTTGGTGTCCCAATTTTTTGAGACAAAATTCTGCGTATGTTTATTTAAAATGCTTCTGAAACTTTTCAATTTGGAAGAATTTCGTTGATTTTTCTTTAATTTTACTCTAAATTAAACCATTTGTTATGTGTAAAAATAAAAACATGTTTGTACTTCCCAGTAATGTGTTATTTATATTGAAAGTCGGATTTATCAAGTCAAAGTAAGGTGTTCTCTCAATTTTTCGAGCCACTGTATGTTTTAAAGAAGGAAAGAAAAGGAGTCTTTCAAGATTTTAAAAACTTTATAAAAAGATTGTATATTTAAAATGTGAGGTTGTATATTATCAATTACACGTTTCAGCCAATAACACCGGATAAAGAAAAAAATAAGGCATTCAAACAAAATACTCTATTTAAATGCCATCTTTGATAGTGGGTTTTTATATGTTTATAAATTAGTGACTCTGTTTCATATATTTTATTCCGAATTTTATTTTAATATCCAAAAGAAATTTTTTTTTAAATATGTGAGACCAAAGAAGAATGTTCATATATTTTGCTTATGAAGTTTTGCCAATTGTTTCATAGTATTTTGTTTTATATTTAGCAAAAATGTGCTAAAATAATTTTAAAACCAATGAATGTTATGTATATCTGATCCGCAGATTAAAGCATTCCTTATGTCTTTTTAAAATTAAATGTCTAACAATGGTGAATGTGAGATTTGAATTCCAATTACAATTTCTGTCACACAGATCTAATTGTCCGAAGAGTTTTGAAGGTTAATGTTGTTGTTTCTTATGGCACTTTACAAGCCCACTGACAAACTGTCAGCGATTTAAGCTGAGTGCACAATAGCATCTGAGGGCAGAGCGCCTGAGTACTCGAGGGGAGAAATCTGACTTCCATCTTATATGAAGAGGGCACACACATTCGCCTGCACAACGTTTTTTTTACAGGGGGGGGGGGCTCTATGACACAACTCACAGATATAACACAGAATCGAGAACAACCATGTCGACCCTGGACTCGAGCCGGGACGTCTCGGTCACGGAGAAGACGCGCTACCTCTAGGTCAGGTCGCTGGCAAGTAGGCTTATTTTAAGGGTTTTTCTATAAATCTTTTTGAATCAATTTAATACTTCAAAGTACGTTAGAAAGGTTACAAACAATAGTTAATTCAAAACCCCATTTTTTTATTTAAAAGATGATTTTTTATGAATAAATTCTGGAAGTTAAGAAATGCTAAAATTTGTTTCTACTCATATTCCAATCATTTGATCATCCCTATCATTTCCAATATTATTACAATCATCTGATCAACATTTATAATCGTGAAATACGTTTGTAATGTGCATTCATTTAACTTTTTTTTTAAATCACTTATGCCAAATTTGCCAACTTAAAAGATATAAGGCTACATATTTATGGAATTTCAACATCGTCAAATTTTTGCGAAATTATGATTTTTTTATATTTAATATACTTAATGTTTGGATAGGTTTCTTTATAAAATCATTGGAATTTTGTTTCTAAGTTTATTTTTTGGGAAATTATACCGATTTCTATACTTGCATTTACATACGTTTTAATGCTATTTTGCATCTTTAAATACTTTTTTCTCATATACAGAATATAAAAAAAAATTATTACAAAAATTCTTATAAACTAAATTTAATGCATATTTTTTTTGTTCAAATTTGGTATAATAATTTTGAAATATGTTCTGCAGTTCCTGAAATTTGGAATAAGTAATCTAATAATTTATAAATATCTTATAGTTGTTTTAGTGCTTTACAATGTGGAAATAAATGAACTTGGAAAACTTGGAAAATTTATCAGTCAAACCCTGATATTTAAATAAAGAAGAAAATTGCAACTTATTATTTAGTTAAGGAACTAGGTAATAAATTTTTATGCTATCTGCAAAATTATAAGCAAATCATTTGATAATCCTCTGAAATAGAAGTTTTTTGCTTTATACCTCTTTTAGTAAAAAAAAAAGTCGTTTTTTCAAATTAAAAAAAAACTGCCACTTAATTGGCCTATTTTGATTTCATAGAAGTTTTTTCAGTCTTTTTTTATGCAAATATTTAAAAATATAACTATTTTCGAACGTTTTTCAAAAAAATTATTCCGAATGTAGTCTCATACCTTAATAAACTAGTAAACATCTATAAGTTACAGAAGAAGTGCAGAATAAATTTTAATAAAATATTGTTACCTCATTTGTATACATCATACACTACAATAATTCATCGATTATAAAAATGCCATATAATACCTTTACTTTTCATTTGCCAATTAGTATTGAAAAATATGACTAAAGAACGCAACACGGAAATTTTTATGGGTGCAATTCCATTTGGGATTTATTTACTTATAAGTCATAGAGTAGATTAAGTTTCATGGCAGCTTGTAAAATTTATAAATAACCTTAAAAATTGCTTTATTTTTAGTTGTAAAGCATAATTACTTAAGATAACTATATCATTTTATATAATTATTTTTATGTTGTTCCTTCTAATGTTAAATTTGTAGTTATCAACTAAAAATTAATTATAACTTATGAAGAAAATTAGCTTTCGTGATTGCTATAACTCATTTTGTTCAACTGATATTTTAATTTTAATATCATCTATTTAGTAGCTATAGCTTTTACAGCTATAATTTTAATATCAGCTATCAGCTTAATTTAATACAACTATTATTAAATTATCTGATGATAAAAGGATTTTGCATTTATATTGTTTTCCTATATTTTTTTCTATAAAAGTATTTTTGTATTATATAAAATGAACTCATATTTTCTTCATTAATAATGAAGAAAATATAAATTAATTTTATATTACAAAATAAATTATTTGTTTATACATTATCTCTCTCTATATAGTATATATGCTATTTATTTTCAAAAATGCATTATCTCTTTTAAATATATGCTTACTTTTTTTTATAGGATGCGACTTGATTTTTGATTGAATTATAACAAAACTACAAAGCCTGCCAAATACCCCAGAGGGAAATGCTTTTCACGTTTCCAGCTTCTAAAACATCAAACCGATCCGTGAAACTAAATACCCTTTCTGAGCTGTGACCAATTCCGCACCTGTGCTGGGCTCCGCGGAAAACCGGAGAGTGTGGTCCCTCCTGTCCACGAGGCCAGCATTACCATTCCAAAAGGTGCAGGGAAGCATGCAGTGAAGGGCGCGTGAAACTGTAGAAATGAACTCCTTTTTCTGGATTAAGGCCCTTCGATTAAAATGTTTGGGAAAAGGGACACGTGTCACTTGAAAGCGCGACGGATCGGGACCCTGTGACGTCACCGCGGGGAGACCTGAAACCGTAACCGCCGAAGATTAAAATCTCATAATTTTTTCTTTTTTTTCCCCTACCATCCATCGCATCTGCTGTTCTTTGCTCACTTGAGGGTTGATACGAAGCAACAGAGAGATGCAGCGATTGATTAACTGCTAATGGGTGGGTCATTTCGCTAAGCGGGTGTTCTGGAGTGTTCATCTTTCGATTATTATTTTATTTATTTATTTTTGTCATTCCTTTATTCAGGGCAGTCCTTTCGTTTACTCGCATAGGAAGTAAACATATTTAAAAAAGTGAGTAAATTTCAGGATTATTCAGTCTCTTCTTCCTTATTTCAGATCTGTACTATAAAAATAAAATAAAAAAATTTGGAGAAATAGAAATTAATACATGCCATTTTTATTTTTCAAAAGTAATCACAGTTTCCCCCCCCCCCTCAAGTACATCTTCATTTTATCTACTTGTCCTTCGGGTTTTTTTCTTTCTTTTTTTTCTTTTTGTAGAAACTTATAGTAGTTAAATCATTTGCTTGTCTATCGAAATTTAAAAATATAAAATGTTTATCGATGTTTAATAATATAAAAATTGGAATTAAGAAATTCCGCAAAAATTCTAAATAGCTTAAAACGTTATATCAAGATGCATTCAAAATGAATGAAATGTATCAACTGAATTGAAATATTCAGCTTCTTTTTGTATAAATTGGTGCAGCATAGGATTCCGGGGGGGGGGTAATAAATAATTTGCCTAAAAAAAAGAATTTTACTTTAAAAAGTTTTTTAATTTGTGTAAATGATGAAACAAAATGTTATTTTAATTCATTTATTTTCTAATTTCAAATTTTATGAGTACAGATTTCAAACACTAGAATGAATGATCTTCACAGAAAATGTCTTTGATGGCATTGGCAAAGAATAGTTCCGAAATATTGTTTTGGCTTGAGTTTAACATTTTTACTGAATCTATCGAATAATCTTTGGCGAGTTATTTGGCGATTAATACTTGACATGCGTTAATAGTATCCAAAAACAGCATTTGTATTTTACATATGTCAAAAAATTCTATATCAAATTTAATATATTTAAGTTATTGAATTTTTGAATTATCACGTTTACTTGTTTCTGAAAGCACAGACCGACAGACAGCCAACTCGTGGTTGGATTTGGATCAAGATTTGACAGGTGTCTACACTATAGATATTAAATCTGCGTACTGAAGGTTGTCTATCTAGCTCTCTTCGTTTTGTAATTGTTATGTTAATTTATATTCGAACATCCGGGCTTCCTCAGAAGAGATTTTGTTCAAAATGTGACAGCAATCTGCAAATTTGGTGTAAAGACCGTGTACAAAATTTTCATCCTTCTATTTCAGAACGTTTTTGAGTTATCTTTGTCACATATAGATAGATAGATATTTTTCAGGAATGTGTTTTCCGAATTTAGGTAGGTCTGTAGAGTGGTGATCTCGAGCTCAACTTTTTTGGCGATTACTATACTCTCTCTATAGTACGTATACGAGGAAATAACAAGGAAGATAGAGTATTTTTAATTCCTACACTTTAAGATATTTTACGTGCTTAATCAAATTTAAATATTTTGTAAGCTATAGAAAAAGGCAATTTTTACATTTTTTTAATTCTAAATTTTAGTTTGAAATGTTTAAATGAGGCGAAACAATTACTTAAAAAAGGTACTTTCAAGGTATGGTACTTATTTTGCTTATTTTTAATTGAAAATGTGATGAACTTGCCGTTCTTTCCAAAACTCATTCCATTATTACCTTGGTACTAAGTTTTCAATTTGAATGATGATCTGTTATATAATTTTAGGTATTATAAATTTTTCAGAATTCCTCTACATCATATATTAGTCAAACTAATTTGCATTTATACGTGTTTTTCTGATAATAAGTTTTCAATGTGAGTGAAAAAACTGATGAATTATTTTAAAATTTACAAATTTAAAAGCCTTTACAAGAGTTAACTATGGAATAATTAACTATATCAGTCAAATCAATTTAGAAACCTTTGCATTTAACTATGGAATAATTTTTATTGTAGAATTCAATTTTCCTTGTATTCTAATAGAATTGAGAGTTTTTTTAAGTTATGCAATTGAGTTGAAATATCTATCTGGCAATATCTTCATTTGTTGCGGCATTTATTTACAATTTGTAAAAAATTTATCTTCTATCAAATATTGAAATTTTATCTGCGATTTTGTGTGTTACAAATCAAGGAAGATTTATAATCAATACTATAAATCTTTACACACTTATCAAATGAAACAAAATTACAAAATTACATAATTTCGTTTGTTGCGAAATTTTAAATTTGTATACATAGTTTTTTATTTGCACAAAGCGCAAATTGCTCATGAAAAGTAGAACTTGGTTGATTCGAGTTATTTTAAGTTTAAAAAAAAGAAAATTTAAAACTTATATATATATAAAAGAAGAAGGATTATATTAAGAAGTTATATAATTTTTTGTTATTTTGTTTCTAATTCTTAACAAACAGTTCAAATAATTTTTGGTCATCAGTAGTGTATCATTGAGTTTGACTTGGCAATATTATCCACTTTTTAAATCAGGTAATTGTAATACTTGCATCCATAAACTAACGCTATAAAATATATTCCAAAAATTATTTACTTTGCAATTATTTACAATGAAATCAAACTTCCTTTAACCCTAATAAATGATGTATTGAAGATATATCTCTACTAGAACGAAAATTGAATATGTGTTTATATATGTATGTTTTGGCTCTCTATAGCCCAAATCGTTTGATCTGCAGATACAAAATTTGACAATCATATACCTTAAGAGGCAGGTAGGAGCATTTCAAAGCGATTTTTTCAACCTTCCCTTTGAATTTTAATTAATTAAATATTAAGTTGAATTTTTGTGTTTTTCCTCAGAGATTTCAGAAATTATTATTACATAAAAATGATTTTTACGTCATATTAAAACTCAAAAAATTATCATTATCAAAAAAAATTTAATAATCATGCAAATTTTCCCTGAATTTTAACAACTTTTAAATCCAGTTTTTTTTTTCCCCTAATTTTCAACGACTAAAATTATACTATTTTTATTGTTTCATCAAATATTTTATTTAATCGCAGGATTTTTTAAATTGTTGAAAGCTAAAAAAAAGGAAGTGAGTATTGTTTAATATTTGTGTAGTTTACCAGACGAATTAAAAAAGTGAAATTAGAGTACCGCAAAGTTTAGAAGATGCACGAATTAGACATTTATATTTTTAATAGCGCTTTGATATGATGGGATTTGTCTCCTTTAGTTAGGTTCATATATACAATGAAGAAAACATATACGAAATTAAAACATTTTAAATAAAGTGGCTTTAATGCCTGATATATGATGGATCATGAATAGGTAGTTATGTCTAAATGATTTAACTGAAATTAAATGTAACCAATATCTCTCCGAGAAACCAGTTGGTCGCAAAAGACAATTAGTTAACAATAAAAACAGCCACGCTTTTTATAGATAAAGAGTGAGAGGATTAAGAATTTTCACTTACATTTTCTGACTAGTTTCATTTTTTAGATAACATTGTAATTATGTTTGAATTATTAATTTAAGTTCACCTGTTATATAGCCTACGAATTGAAGATTGGTAGAAACATATTCCTTTTATCTCTTTAACTCCTTAAGTAATTAAGATAATATTACTTTTTAATTAAAATTTTGAAATAATAAATTCTTTAGTGAAGGCACGCAATATCAACATTAAAAGTTGACTTACCACTACTAAAAATCGTAGCCTACAAATCATGGGTTTCGAATTAAACTTCCTACAACTAATTTATTATGCCTTTATGGAGGAATTGCTTTTAGAAGCAGTTTTTTTTTTTAAAATTATCGTGTTTCTAGCAATTCGCTATACATTGTTACAAAATCGCTCAGATATGATTTGTAATACATTTATGCAATTAATTGATTCTTTAATTCAATAATTTCTTATTGTGGTTAAGTAAGAATAGTAAGAAAATTGTATGTGTGTGTTTTTAAAAACAGAATCTAATCAGTCTTAGCATAAATTATTCTTCCAGAATTTCCTCAGAAATCGCAATTAAATAGCTTCAGAATCCTTCTGTTTCTCTTTCTCTCTTGCTGAATGTTTACTTATCATCAGCTAAGACACAATACATGAAAACGCAGCGATAGAACGAAATGCGATTTCATATGCTTCTGTCAGGGTTACTTCTTTGTTATTCATTCATTTTCTGTTTATTCAGAATTTTTTTTATTAAATACCTGATTCACGATTCACAAAGAATTCAGGTGGGATTTTCATTTACAGCGACCTGTCAAAACAACCAGACGACAAACTCGAGGTCAACTGTTGGAACGACAGGGTGTTCCGAGGGCAGTCGGTCTCTTTTTTGTTCACCTGTTGCTCAAAGGAGACCGCGGTAAACACGTGACGTCGAATCAAGAGTGATTGACACTTGATCGGGATCCAGGTAGGTCCTGCGCTTCTCCCGCGGGCTGACCAGGTGCGTGCTTTCACTTTTAGGGGTGGTGGAGGAGACTTGAGTGATTTGTCGCTACTTCTTTTCAATACAGTGCTGGCAGAAAGACAAAAACAATATCTCTTTAATTTTTTTTTAAATTCTGTTACTCTGAAGTTGAAATCATTTAAATGAAACAGAAGAATT
Organism: Argiope aurantia; assembly: GCA_026543865.1. Lineage (NCBI taxonomy): Eukaryota > Metazoa > Arthropoda > Arachnida > Araneae > Araneidae > Argiope > Argiope aurantia. The sequence continues at coordinate 61,311 of JAPMOR010064276.1, forward strand.
GATCAATAAGTTGTTTTGAAACTGTATCAGTAGATGCTTTAAGAAATAATGTAAGAGAAAAATGGAATAGAGAAAAGAATGTCTGATGAACTTAGTGTTCTTATAGCCACTTTCTATTAGCCTAGATCGATTTCGAGAACATTTAGAAAATCTGAACTTATTATATTTAATTTACCCGTTTTCATGAAATCTTTATACCAAATTCAGACGTATATTCTTGACGAAACTCTCTACGATTCTGAATGACTTCGGTTTTAAATGCTTTAAAATTAGGACATCTATGCATTTCATTTGCACTTATCATGTGCACATATAGAAAAATAAAAAGAAAATGGAAAGACTATTTAGACTAATAAAAAGACTATTTAGAAAATACCATGTTAAGAATAAAAAATTTGTAAATTTATAACAAATTTTTTAATGTATGTGATTACATTCGGAATAAATGTTTTGAAAAACATTGTAAAACAGTTAAATATTTTAATTTTTGCATGAAAAAACTCATAAAAACCTCTATGAAACCAAAATATACCATTTAAGAGACAAAGTGTCTTAAAAATTGTGAGAAAAGGCTTTTTTGTCCAAAAAGAAGTATAAAGCAAAAAGAGAGAGAATTGCTTAAAATTTTGAAGAAAGATTACCTAGTTCCTGAATTAAGAAATTAGGTTTTATTTCTTTCCACTCTTTAAACACTGGGGTTCAACTGTTAAATAACATGAAATGTCAATTTTTTTGTCGCATTGTGACACATTAAAATAATTATTGAGTATTTCCAAATGAATAGATTGCTTATTCTCTATTCAGGAATCTCAGAACATATCGAGAAATTATTCTACCAAATTGGAATAAAAAATGCATTAGATTTTAGTTTAGATGATTTTTCGTGAGAAAATTCAGTCAAAAGTTAGCTTGCGAGAAAACAGCATTTAAAGATGCAAAGTAACATTTAAATGCAACCATAAAAAACGTGTAACTTTCCTAGAAATTAATTTAGAAATTCAGTCAAAAGTTAGCTTGTGAGAAAATAGCATTTAAAGATGCAAAATAACATTTAAATGCGCATATAAAAATCTTGTAACTTTCCATTAAATAAATTTAGAAACAAAATTCAAGCGGATTTATAAAGAAAACTGCTCAAGCATTAAAAATATTAAAAAGCTCGATGCTGTGTGATAGTTAATAATTTTAATTATATTTTAAAAAATAAAGCAGTTTATACAAGTATTTTATGGATATTCTAGAACCAACGGATCATTCATGCATTCCTAAATCTATTCTTTCTAACAAACAAATAAAGAAAATCAGCTGGAATTTACATTTGCAACTTTCTGGCTACCAGTATGCCATTTGGTTACAGTGATTATTCTGGGTTGATATAGATTAAGTGATCCCGTGAAATTTAAAGAATGATCTTTTATCAAGATTATATTGTTATGAAATTTTGTAACACTGTAGCAATGGTTTTTGAATTTCTTGACTGTGATAGTATATTTTCAGATGCAAGAACAGTTTGTTTTCCTTTATTTCTATTGGTAAGGAAAACTTCATTACAAAGTGTGATTTTTGAAATTTGTTAAAAAACAAAGCTGTTAAACGAGAAATTTTAATTTTTTGGAAAATATTAAATCTTTTTAAAAGCATTTTTTTTAAGGAACTTTGAACTTCTAGTTTGTAGCATCACAGAATGATGTTTTAGTTGTGATTCATCTGCCTTTTCTTTACTTTAAAAATTTATTGTTAATTATGAAAACAACGATTACGTGCTCACAAAAAATGTATTTAATATTGTCGGAACATGTATGAATATAAATCCAGTAATTTAACAATTGAAATCGTTATTGTAAGATAAGCTTGAATATATTTCAAAATATAAAAAAAAATGTATAAAAATAAAATTATTAATAAAAATCTTATTTAAAAAATAGTGTAAATGTGTTATATGCTTCAAAATTATTCTGGAAAAATATAAAAAAAATGTGAATAACCTTCAATTAAAAATCTAATTAAAATTTTAAAACTCCTTTTTCTTCTAAGCACTTTTTATTGAAGAAAAAAACATTTGCAAATTTGGTAGCTTTAAGTCATGCGTTCTTCTCTAAAGAGCATTTTGAATCATTTTTACTTTAAATATATCGTATGTTGCGGTTTACTGATGGTATACCAGCCTAAAAACATTATTACGAGGAAAAAAACTGTTTTCTATAACTCACATTTTAAAAGAAATTAATCACAGATAAATGAAGAAAAAAAAAACCCTTGAATTTTTTATTCTACTGTAATATATTTCAGTTAGTGATAAAGCTACGGTACTTTGATTAAAAGATTAAAGATTACTTTGATTAAAGTGATAAAGCTACGGTACTACTTTTGATTGTCATTCTGCATCAAAAATGACAATCAAAAGTAGATGCTCTCATTGGAATTATTTAATCAAATACACGATTACTAGACATTTCTTGATAACAGAAGCTATTTTAATTCCAGAAATTTATCAAAAACAAGCTGTTTCTAAAAAATATTGAAAGACATTAAATATATATATATATATATATATATATATATATATATATATTAACATATTTAAAAAATTTCTAAATAAAGATAAGTATTCTGAAAGATTTAAAAGAGGTAAAGGAAAAGGGGGCAATTTTCAAATTATATTTGAGGAATTTCAAAATTACTGTTATCTGGAACACAATAGTGAAAACATTCAAAAAAAATTAGGAAATACATTTTTGGTCTCAGAAATAATAAAATTAAATGGTTATTAAATAATAAATTCGGGGAATTAGAGTTTAAAAATTCGTACACAAAATGTATTGTTCTAGATCTAATTAAATTTAAGCTTAACATTGGAAAAAATGATTTACTTTTTAATAATAAAAATAATGTTTACAAAGAATTCTGTGTGATTAAATTCTTGGATATTTACTTCGAATATCTAAAATTGCCCAAAATTGTACATAATAATAATATATTTTTTCCTCTATCAGATAAAACAACTGTTTCAATAGCGTTTAGTTACACTTCAACTTTAAAGAAAAAAATTTGTAATTATAATTACTATGGCAAAAATTTGGATAAAATAAATATTACAGACTGTTGCTGTAAAAAAGAAAAATATAAAGATTTTATAGATGTTGATAAAGGTCATATTATTACAGGTAATTTAGAAATTATTGAATCCAACTCTTTAAGAGATTTAATGGGAAGAGGTACAAAATTTAGATTAAGAAAAAAAATAAACCATAAAAAAATCTTGATTTCTATTGGTAATGATTTGGATGTTTTTATTGCCAAATTATCTAGAAAATACCATTGGCCTGCGGAAGGTTTCAGAGAATGGAAGGTGAGAATTTTAAAGGAAATAAAAATAAAAATGAATTTTGATTTTGACAGATCTAAAGAACGTGGGATTTATTTTAGTAAAACATTGAAAAACGAAATAAAAAATTTAAAAGAAAAATTTGTTATTACAGTAATAGATAAATCAGCAAATAATTTCTGTTTAATTTGTAAATATCATTATAAAGAAATTTTAATTAATGAATATAACTCTAACGCAACTTATTTGTTAAAGAACACCGGAAAAAAGGAATTAGATAAAAGAATGCTAGCATTCGCAAAAAAAACCAAAACTAAGACTTGCTCTCTTAACTATCCTTATTTATTCCCAACAGTTAAATTTCATAAAAATCCATTAAAATTCAGATTTGTGACCTGTAGCACTGGCAGTTATAATTACTATACGGGTAAACATTTCTTTAAATACTTAAAAATTATCCTGGACAAAATAAAAGATGAAGAACACTTTATTATTTCTAGTAACAAAGAAATTCCGGATTTTCTTAAAGATAACAACATTAATAAACTTAATACTTTTGATTTCGAAAATTTATACACTAATCTACCTCATGAAAAATTAATAAAAGTCTGCACTTTTGTCTATGACGAATATTTAAATGAAGATATCATTCCTAAAAATAACTGGCTTGAGTTATGTAATTTTAATATTACTGAAAATTACGTTTTTAATGGTATTAACTTTTACAAACAGGTTAAGGGCATTCCAATGGGAACGGCTTTCTCAAGTGCTTTGGCTAATATTTTTCTACATTACTATGAGAAAAAAATAATTAAATATAATTTGATAAACGGGTGGAGATATATTGATGACCTACTTCTGATTGACTTCGACAATACTAATATTGTAACTAATTGCTATCCAAAAGATTTAATTCTAACAGAAACGAATAAAAATCAACTTGAGGCAACCTTTCTAAATTTAAAAATCGAAATTGATAATGATAAAACAATAGTTGGTATATACGATAAAAGGGACGAATTCAACTTCAAAATAACAAAACTATGTAACTACCATTCCAATCTAAACTCTAAAATTTTCAAAAATCTAATTTTCTCACAAGTTAACAGGATCAAAAAGGTTTGCAATAATAAAAACTCCTATATTGAAGCATCAAACAACCTCATTAATAATTTAATTAAAAATGAATTTCCCAAAAATTACTGTAATGTCAATTTTTTAATTAAACAAGGTATGGTTTGGGATTAATCCTTTGGCTTAAATAAAAAATAGAACTTTCCTTGCATATTATATCACTCAATAGATGGCGCTGCGAGCTTACAATTTTTACCTAAATTGCCGTTAGCTTTGTTTTTAATGGGCGGGAATCACAATCGATAGCTTGGGATTTTCTGGACTGTTGGAAGGTATGTTTTTTGCCTTTTCATTATTCCTTTCGTGTATGTTTATGGTATTTTGGTGTTTTTTGTTATTGTGTTTTTTGTTATTGTATTTTTACTTATTAGTGGTTTTTTCTTCTAATTGGTTGTTTTGTATTTTCCTTTCTGTTAAAATGGTATATCTCTTAGGCCTAATTTCAGGGGATTTTCGGGTCACGAAGGAATCATTATTAGACGTTATGTCTGAATTTCCTTAACAGAAAAAATCCCTTTTTTGAATCCCTGCCTGAGGGTGACCCTTGAAAAAGTCTTCAGGCCGGATTCTTCCTTTTTTAATCTTTTTTTAATTTTTTTATTTGGCTTTTTTGTTTTTCCATTTAACTTGATTTTTATACTTTTGTATCAGTTCATCTGTGTTTTAGAAGTAGCTGCATTTGCACTCTCTAAATACTATGAAGTTTTTACCTGTTCCATCTTTGATTTTTGTTTGAATAGATAATAATTTTGAAATTGTTTTGCTTTCGTTTTCATTTTAGTTTAGTTTTCAAACTATTTCTTGCTTTAGATTGGTTACTTATATATATATATATATATATATATATATATATAAATAAATAAATAAATAATTTAACTTTTGAAGAGTTTTTTGCTACTTTTTTTGTTAATTCTAGGAAAATAAATAATTGGAAAAAAATTGGTATTGATTTGGAAATTAAACATTGTCGCTAATTTTTCTTTTGGCCTATGTATTTATCCAATCACATCCTGCGAACTGCATTTTTGTTCGATGGGAAGGTAATATATCTAATTCATTTAGTTCTTTCCGTTTATGAATTACTGTACCCACATTCAGAAAACGGGTTTCCTTTCTACGAATGCTATTGAAATCTTGCCAGAAATCTACAAACTTGGAAGTCTATATACCGAATTTCGATCTAGCTTAAAACATTTTGAGCTGATAATCTACAATTTATTACTTATCTCGAATACATATAATATTTAATAGTTGTTATATTTTCTACTAAATTATGCCCTAGGTAATTGAAAAGTCATTAACGATTACAAAATTCCTCAAAGTAAAGAAGTAGGAATAAGAATGTTGGTGGGAAAATGAGCATCGTAATGTGATAATTTCAATAAATCAATGTTGTTAGTGATTTCAATCAAGAATAAATATGCCGATATTTGCAAATGAGGGGGGGCATATAACAATTATGTTTAATAATGCAATATTATATTTAATGGATTATTAATGAGCCCTTTACCAATATCATTCAATGCAGATATCTAAAAAGTTTTGAGGTTTTAATTTCATATCTTATTTTATTAGTTTCAAAACATTTAGTTTATGAAAATTCTGCAGAAATTTATCACACATTGAAAATGTACAGATTATACGATGAAAGCAATTCAAGCTTACGTGATATACGTCAAATGCATAGAATCAATTTGATTTTGGATCTTGCAGAGAAAAAGAATGATGCCACAATAAAGTGTAGTTAAGAAAGTTAGTTAATCTATATTTATATAAAGCTCAATGTGTGTGTGTTGGCACTCTACAGACCAGACCGTTTGACCTACAGCTACCAAATATGGTATATCTATACCTTGGAGGACGGGAATGTGAACCTGGGGTCCCTTTTTTGAATTTTTAATTAGAATTTTAATTATTAATTAAAAACTAACTTTCTCGCCAAAAAAATCCTTATTTTCCCCATTGCCAAATGAGTAAGGCTTCAGTTTTTTCCCCATGCTAATGAGGCTAGGCTTAAGTTTTTTCAGCCGATTATTTCAAAACGATTCTGTTTATTTTCTTAATGTTTGATGCATTAAAAATTAAACATTGTTAATTAATCGATCTTTAAGATTCATTCTGAAGTACTTTTGAATTAAAATAAAACAGAATAAAGTAAATTAAAAATTTCTAATCTGCATAGCGTTACCACAACTGGCGTAGAAAAATTCACGCATTTGCGTTACTATAACGCGTTGAAAATTCACGCATGACCATTGGATTCTGATTGTTGACAATAATTATCAACAGATGCGGACTTGATTTAAATTATTTTTAGCTTAGTTGTATGCTTTTGTAATTAAATTGTATTTATGTTTGTTATATATTTTTTATATATGCTTATAGTTTTAAATACATCGTTTTTTAGTAGTTTTTTAAAATCTGTTTTCGACCGATTATTTTAAACGATTTTATTTATTTTCTTAGTGTTTGAGGCATTTAAAATCAAACATTGTTAATTAATCGATCTGCTCATGATTAATCTGAGAAAATTTTGTTGACAAATTCTTGAAATATTACATAAATTAATAAAGATATTCTTTAGTGCCTATAAAGTTTAAATGCTCAGTGACTCTTGTTTTCAGTATTCATATTACAAAAAAAATGCTTTGTTTCACTAAAAAATATTACTATATTAATTGAAGATTAATCCTTTCCACTTTAATTTAAAGCATAAATTCTACAGGAGCTAACAAAAATTAGGGAGATACATATTACGTTATGACTGAAGGCCTTTATAATATTATGAGTGAATTATATAACTATCAAAATTTGAAATTTTAAAATGTTTTGATGATGAATCTATTAAAGTAGGAATTGCGTAAAATATTTAATTATTAAAATTTAAGCGAACATTAAGATTGGCGAACCGGCTGGTCGCCAAAGGTGGTTAGTATTGAATAACAAAAGCAATTTCATTTTCTAATGTTGCTATCAAGTTGTTTGAATATGAGAATTTTTAAGATAATTGTTGAATATGTGATTGCATTTGCTGAGATAATTGTTTTGAATCTAAATCAGGGAATCTTAACATATATTCACTAAAACTTACAGAATTATCTAGATATTTCAAGAAAAGTATAGTGTCTAAATTACTCGGTCATTTCCAAAATCAACATGAACCCACATTTCTAAAGCAAAATACTTCCAAAATGCAAAAATTAGCAATCACCAAAGTCAAAATAGAAAGTCCTTTCTTTCTTTCCTCATACTGTTATAAAAACAGCCCGTTTTGCAGTGAAAAAGCTGCAGAATGTTGCATCAATGGTAAGACAATTATAATTTGACGAGAAACAACATGCGCAGCTTCTTTTATCAGGTTGGCTTGATATAATTGGATTGAATCCATCGTTAATTCTTATTTTGGATTTAAATGTGGGAAACATATGACGAAATTACAAAAAACTTTCACATTTTGCCAGATACTTCAGGCAAAAATGATATCTGAAATAAATGAATTATTTAATGACTCCCAAAATGTATATATACATGAACTAACTTTTTCAAACCAATACGTGCCCAAAATATAAAAATTAGAAAGCATCAGCTCAATAATTGAAAGTCTCTTCCTCATTTCCCTAACGACATATAAATAGCTTTTGAAGTCACCATCGCCATCAAAACGCACGCAGACTTCCACTTCAAAATTAGAATTGGTACTGAGCTTGAAAAAAAATGCTCCCATCTAAACAGAAATAGAACCCGACCTCTTGACATGTGCTCTTGATCTTCAACAGTCAAGTACGTAGTCGAAACCACAAAGGAACTCATGTCATTGTCGATTTTTTTTTCTTCTTTTTTTCCCAACCATAGTGGCGAAGCCCCCGCGAGTTCTCATACTGAAACTGCCTAGCTTTTACAATAATATGAATTATACCAATACGGAAGGAATTTCCTGTTGATTCTATATCTGTTTTCGGTCAATTTCTTAAGGGGGTGGGGTCGGTTCATGTCTTTAAGTGTTTGTTGTGGTTATTTCCAATGTAAATACACGCCCTATCTTTAGAAATGTAACCTTGTTTGTTCCGTTTCTTTTACAGCGCGATTTGAAGAGGGCCACAGGATGGATGAGAAAAGATAGCGGATGGAAGACTGAAAATGCGAATAATCGCATTATTTGATGGAAATAAGTAACGGAAGTGTTTTTGTAAGGATTTTTGTGTTTTCGATTTTCTATAAATAAATAATAGTGTCATGGTACTTTTTCTAGAAACTTCAGCTTACTTTTATATAATATTGCCTCCGCAGTAATTCGTATGCATGGTGTTGAATTAGCTTGTTTAGACAGATTACAATTGCAAATTTAAAAAACAAATGGAACAAAGAAAAATTTATTTATATAAATGTGTGAAATTTTGATGTATTAATTCATATGCAAATTTAACACTCTGGTAATTTGAAACAAAATTTTTCTTTTCAGAAATTGCTGGAAATTTTCAAAAATACTTTAACTATGAATTCATTTTATTCATAACATTCTGTTTCATTTTATCTTATTCAAAATTTATACGAAATCTTAGAATCTTTAAAAAAATTTCAATATCGTGCAAGTATTTTTGAAATTTGGGTCGACATTTAATTTTAAAGGTGTTCTTTTGCCATTAAAAATAATTCCTTTTAATGACAATAGATTAATAATTTCATTATTACAGATAAATAGGATTTTATTTGGTTTTCACAATTCATTCCGATTACATAAAGAGGAAGTTATGATATTACATTATTTTTTTTATGAAGCTTGCATATTAAAGTTCATTAAATGAAAATAAAATAAATACTTTAATGTTGAAATTTATAAATGCGAGGAAAAAAATGATAGACGAAATTTTTCAAAAGCTTATTGACGTCAATTAGTGTTTTGTCACCCATAAATATATATATATATATTTAAAATATAAGAGATACTCTGGATTAAAATAAGGAAGAGAAAAATTTAAAAAGAAGAGAGAAATGGTTAAAATGACAGTTTTATCAGATTTCATTCAATTAATTGAAGTGAAGAAACGTAGGAATTAAGTATTCATGCACATTATTTTAAATATCTTCATGCTGCAATTATAATCTTACCATATTTTCTTATGGCAAAATTTATATATTGAAATACATTCAAAGGCAATAATAAATAATAATATTTTGAATGGAATTATTAAGGAATATGCATATGCCGTTTTTTTCAAAATTGATTTCAGTAGTCCAAAGTAATAACTTTAGCAACAAGAATCACAAAACTACATTTTTCGGATAAAAGAAGTGCACTTTATTGAGTCATATTTATAATAAAAAATAGAAATATGCAATACAGGATTCACTTAGTTTTCCACGGGACTAACAGTAGTTATTTTGCTTGGTGAATTTTCGCTGTAAAATAGAAAGATCTGTAATGATTATTCTGTATATTATTATTTATTTATATTTATTTTCTTGGCTTCGATTTGATTAGGTATACTCTCTAAATTGATTCTCCAAATTTAAATAAAAAAAATTGGTTTATCAAGGTTAAATTAATGCACTATTTTAAGGATATACAAAGGCTATTTTGGTTTTTCGAAATCTTGTTACTTCGAACCATGGTCAAAATATAAGTTACAGCATTCTCTCTCCTAATATCCATGCCACACCATATCGAAGATCTTTGATCCTCGATTGATTTAATTGTCACCAGGACCGTCAACAAAGTCTATTTTTCTTGGTATTGGGCTTTGTACACATGATTTTACCAAGATATTTCATTGGGTACATAACCGCTAATGAGAGAAAATAATTTCATGTCACATCACGGTCACGTGATAAACGTGAGGCACATTTAATCTAGAATCTAATTGAAAGCTAGATAGATTGCCTAGACACAACATTATGAAGTTCATAACTTGCTATACTATCTGCAAATTGCATTGTGAAATATGTCTGGTGTGACATGCACGATTAAGCCTTTTAAACAAATCAGCATAGTAAACTGTTAACCAAGAGCTACAAAATTAGGCATATAATACTTTTTGGATAATTGACGGTCACTAAAAAAGAAATTTACGAAATTTCTTTTTTATTCTTATGATTCTTTTATTCTTATTAGAAAATTAAATTAAAATTATTAATTATCAATTTTTTTTAATATCTTTGAAATATATTATTTTCAAAAATATTTTAAATATCATTGTAAAATTTAAATGATAAGCATTTTAGTGATACGAGACGTATCAATAAGAAATTCACAAAATTTTGAATACAATAATAAAAAGTAAAGTTCTTGGCAACATGAAACATATATGAAAATATTACCAATTTATTACTTAAATACATACTGCCTTTCATGCTGAGGCATCTGTCTTAGCTTTGGATTAACTTGAAATTTCCATTTTATAGAATATTACCTGTCCGTATTAGGTCGTCCTCAAACTTCTGACCTCCAAAGACTCTCTTCATAGGTTCAAATAGAGGAATATCTCAAAGTGCGAAGTCAAGGACTGTATGGGTGAGTGTTCAGAAGCTTCCCAATTGGATCCCTGCAATTTTACCTCCATTCTTAAAAAACTGTAAGGAAAATTGCATTTCACTGTAATTGCTCAAATTTTTACCTGTTTGGATCCAAGAAGGGATTTCTCGTCTGTCAAAAGTTTGATTTTGAAGATGACCTCAAATGTGTCTTGCAACAGTGGGTCAACTTGCAGCTGACGGATGAAATGAGCCGTTCTAAGATTGGACATAGATTTTCAACATGATCCAGCCCTGGCACAAGTTCATCTACATGAATGACAGTCATGTCGAAAAGCAATAAATTAGCAATATCTACATATCCATTTTATATCGCCATATATTGCACTTTTTATAAATGTACACAACGCTATGTGTATTACTTATTGATACCCCTTCGTTTAATTTTATATCCGTGCAATTTTTCTAACTTTAATAAATTTCAAAAACATTTTATGTATATTTCAGAACAATGGCTTACATCTTTTAATAATTGGAGTCACACGAGCCATGTTGCAGCAGTTTTAAATGCATTTTTTATACGCACATCATCGCTGCTATGCATTTAAAAGTAAATTTGTAAAATAAAACAAAAATAGATGAATTCAGTCTAAGTTAATCTAAATCTCGCATCTGAAGGGTTTTTCCTCCATGCAAGATGCGAAAGGATTTCAAAATGAAATTAAACGAGCACATTTGATGTGTATCATGTGACCATAAACTGACTCCATCTATCATCCGGGTATTTTTTTTACCAATACATTATTTACATAGTATTCTGTGCACTGTTAAGTCAAACGTAAAAAAAAACTCGATGTCCAGGAAATATTATTGATTTTTTTAATATCTATAAACAATATTTACCTTAACAGATAAGACACAATTTCAACATAATATTGAAACTCACTTATCTGCTGTTTGTCTCTATAATGGTTTGCAAAACCTTCCGTATTATGATACTTCCAAAACTGCATGAATGGAAGATCCTAGTCTTCAGGAAAGGGAAACATCAATTATTTTCACGTATGATTTCACAAATCTCAGCTGAAAAGAAATAGGCCAAGAAAACCAGCCTCTTTCCTGCCCTATGAATATTCCACAATTGTTGGTAAACCCTTCCTTTTATGTTTGCCTGAGATGTTGTTTACCTGCATGTCCTGTTGTTTCACGTTCCTATTTGTCCAGCAAGCCATAAAATAGGTTAAGGTATCCGTATCCAGTGGCGCGTTTATTCGAAATTGTGCGTTATTCACTGGAGAGCTTGTGTTAAAGCTAACTGCGGAGATTTCAGAGTTCCCTCTTAAATATCGCAGCCAATGAATTTTGCTATCCAGGAAAGAACCAAATTGAGGTATGCCGAAAGTTGAGTTTTTTAACTGCACCTGGAAAAAAAATAAGAAAAGAATATTGCAATAGGAATATTGCATGTCGTTTTCTTGCTCATGTTGTGGATAATAAATATCGCTTTAAATGAAATTGTCTTATAATTTATTTTATATTAAAATATTTTAAATTTTAATGAAGTTCCAGAAATCTATAAAATGTTAACATAAGAATTGTTGCATCAACTAGAAATATGTTTTATTCATAACTCTTCGATCAACTTGAAGACTCAATTTTACTCTCACCAACCAGTTTATTCATTTCTTTGAAAAGTTTATGGGAGAATGAAATCAACTTGAAGTTTATTATAAGAATGCAAATATTGTAAAAGATAGTGCATCAAATTATACTTACATAATTATTAAAATGTAAGGAAAATTGTATGAAAATAAAATTGGTGTGATAAAATTTTTTGGGCTTTAAGATAGTGTAAAAATCATTTTTATAGAAGAAAAACTTCGGAAGACAAAGGAATTGTTCAATTTCTTTTATCATTTAATATTTTAATAAATTTTTATACTTTGAAAATATAGTAGTGATCTTTCTTTTGTTTTGAAGATCAAATTTCATTGCGATTTAATAAAAGTTATAGATATGCAGAAATGCATAAAAGATTTACAAAAAAAAAAAAAAAAAAAAAAAAAAAAACCAATCATCTTTGTATAAAGGTTAAGCATTGCTGTCCCATTTGAATTTGAAGTGAGGCATTGATGCATATATCTCATTTCAATCAAAATAATGCTTGGTTTTCAAATGCTTTTAAATGATAATTATGACATGTTTCATACGTCTTTATTGAATTTTACTTCCTTCGTGTTCATAAAGGTCTTATCTTCTCCATTCGCATATGATTGTGGACCTTGAGTAATAACAAGCATAGCAATGCTATAGGATAACTACTAAATACAGATCTTTGACATAAATCTAGAATTTTCACTGAATATGTATTGTGGATGATTTTTTTCCTGGAAATAATTTGTCACAAGCTACAGTTTTGGTCACAAGATAACATGCCAAATTTCATTGATTTAAATTATTGCGCTTATGAGTTATTGCATTTACATGCATACGAAAAGAGACTGACAGATGGCCAACCGTGTGATAGATTTAGTTTAGAATTTGATAAGTATAATTAGATGTATAATTAGATGCTAAACTTGTTTTCCAAATATTATCTATCTAGTTTTTTGTGTGTGTGTTTTGTAGTTGGCAAGTTCAATTGTATTCGAACAGCCAGATTGGATTTTGTGGAAAATTTGATAGATATCTAGAAATTTAGTAGCAATTCCATATGTCAAATTTCAGCCCTTATATCTCAAAGCAGCTTGAGATATCATGTTCAAAGACAGATTGACTGACTGCTCAGGCTTTCCTGCTCATATTTAATTTACTCAAAAGATTTAAAGTTGTCAAAAGTCACTGGGTAGAAAACAGTAATGTTGTTGTTGTTACTTCTTACGGCACTTGTCATAGACAAGCCCACTGCCGAAGTCAGCAATTTTAGGTCAAGAGTACGTCTTAGCTACTCATGCGTCGCATTCGCTTGCCCCTTTTCACAGGGGCGGAAGGCACATTCACACTCCTCACAGATAGAACACAGGTGAAGTACAACCATGCTCGAACCGAGACTCGAACCCGGGATGCCCAGATCATGCGGAAGACATTAGTGAAAAATGGAATAACAATGTGTGCCTGTGTAGGCTAAATATAAACATAAAAATGGACATAATATAGCATATTTTGTGAAATCATTTGCCAGTTCTTCACTAGCGCAATCAAAATTTTCATTTAAATGGCCTACATGACTGCGAATGTAAAATAAAGTATAATTTACACAACCATATAGACCGTTTGTTCAAGGTCTCTGAAATTGTTATGTATGCTATTAGCAATTTAAGTGTTTTTTGATTGTGTCTGCTGTGTAATTTCTTGAAACAAGGACAAACAAATTAGATCCGTTCCGTCGCATCTAATAAACAAATCAGTTCCATCATGAAAATGCCGAAATGAGAAAAATTTATCATCTCTCTCTGTTTTGAGACTATAAAAGCGTTCTACCTTTAAATTTTTCTGAGGTTTTTGAGACTTTGGATGTAGTATCGTATTTTCTATACATGAAAATCGAGGAATATCATGATAAACCTCCTTCGTAAATCATTTTAATAATACCATCTTTACATACAGGTAAGTAAGATGATTTCGTCGTCTCCATTTAAAATTTCTATCATTATATATTTTTTCCAGCAGCTATTCCGCTTTTCAGGCCACTATTATTTAGCTAGTGTTCATGTTAGGCCTTGCTATCCTATAATCATATGGAAATAAGGACAATTTATTCAGCCTATTTGAGGATCAAGGGGGAAAATGCACAAAAACTATCTATTGATGTTCATAAAATATAATCTTTTTAATTATCTTATCTTCTTCTTCTTCTTTTTTTTTCTTCTTACACCATGCGATTTTCTGTGCAAGACGCAAACTTTCTTTCTTCCTTTCTTTTTATGTAATTCATTTGTCCGTGAGATAATGAAATAAATATTTTATGACTTAGCTATATTGAATCTCAAAAAAGGAAGGGATTTAGGAAAATTGTTTTCATTGCGGAAAACAGCATATCAGATATACATCAAATCAATTAAATCTTCCATTTATCAGACAACAAACAAAGAAATTGCTATGTTGTGTAGTTCAGTCATTAATTTTATTTCTTATCAGTTTTCATTTTAATTTCCCCTTATTTCATTTTTTTTTTTCAAATACTTTCTTTGCTCTTTTCTTACTTTTTATCTCATTTACCTATTTAAATGCCTTATTATAAATATTTATTTTTATAATGCATTTTTAAGTCCTTTTTTTTCATGCCAGGACAAAATAGGTGATGCTTTCAAGAGTTTCTTAATAATTTCAAAACTCATCTGCCCCAAACATATTACCTCCACCAAGGACTCCTCGACTATCTATTCCGGGAACCTCCTCCGCACCTCCCAACAAGGACGTTCCCTTTCTGCTAAACCCAGATTCCCATTGACTGAGATGTGGAAAGCTCTACGTCAAGTGGGTTGTTAGCGTGGTTGCAACAGAGCGCTGCGCTGTTGCTGTTACGAATCCATATATGCCCAAGTAAATCTACGGACTGAGAGGGGGGGAGAGAGATCAACACGATTTGTATTCTTAAGTCCTCTACCATTGAGGGCGCGGAAAGCCGTCGGAGCACGTTTCCTTTCATGGGATCCAAGTAGAGGAGAGGGGGCACATGGCCCCGGGAGCGTATAATTATGTTCGTTAAAGCTGGACTACACCACTTAAAAACGTGAATAAGGGGTGAATTTGTTTGACCTCCCAGATCTTTCGAAACCTATCATCGCGCCATTCAAGATCTGAGCCTTTCCCCTTAAGGGGAGGGGGGGGGACTTTGCGCGCTAGTGAATCTTTTGAAGTTGATGTGCCACGGGCGGGGGCCCCCAACCTCTTTCACCGGCAGGGCCCCCTGCTGTAACTCGGCGAAATCGTACGACTGGAAATAATGTCCCGGGCCTTATTTATACTTTTTTCCCTCTATATATGTATACTTTTTTTTTCAGATCCCGTTCCCTTTTGTGAGTGACCGCAGAATGGTTGGACATCCACGAATATCATTTCGTTAAAGTTAGAGCACTCCCTCCGAACGCAAAAAAGGGGGGCACTGACGATTTCACACCGTCATAGCTATGCTGAAAAGCGAGATTTTTTTGAATTTGAATCTTTGCTGAACCAAGTGAAGCATATATATTCGTATATAAAGGTTACCAGTGGGTGAAAGGTAGTGCATGTTCATGAAAATGAATTGCCTGATTGAGAGGGTGGTACAAAATATGTTAGTTCCGTGTCGCTTGTTCTTAACAAAATAACTCCCGAGTGTTATCTGTGGATAGCACTCAGAGTGGGCATCTGTGCTCAAGAGAAGTTAAGATTTGACTATTCATTCTTTGCATGTTAAAATTCACCTGGATTGTGAATTATGAAAACGGAAGTGAAAACTGCTGGAAATGACTTTGACATCCTTCAGTGACAATAGTCATCCTTTTCTATTTGTTAAAAAAATAGTCGAAGTACGGGTTGATAAAATTTTTTTTAGGTAAATCCAATGCATTTAATTTTTTTAATTCTTAAAGAACTGTATATTAGACCTATAAAAACTCCATTTTAATTTTTTACTGCATATTCATTTACCTATTTGAATAATTATTTGTTGAGAAAAAGTATTGAGGATTTTTTTTGTGCTACCCAGTTAGTGAGATATTGACAGAATCATGTACTAAAATCAGCTATCAAGTATGTATTTGATTAATTTTAATTTAATTTTATTTATGAAATTAATGTATAACATGAATGCTATTTTCATAAAATATCAAAGTGCTGCATGAAAGTAGACTAAGTTGGTAGATTCTCGATATTAGTCGGCGTAGTTAAAAAGAATAATCCTTAATGAAACAAGAAATAATGTGCTTGGTTAAGGTGTTGCAAGCAAAAATCTGTAGCAATTATTCTACTACTGCTTGCATCACAGAAAGTTCAAAGGCATAACGTTTGGTTTTCTCGTTAATATTATTAATGATTTCTACAAGAATTAAGTATACGTTTAGTTTATTTTAAAATATATGCAATATATGAATTACAGTATTTTATATTTCACACAATTATATTAAAAGTTAAAAATTTCTTTTAAATATTATTACTCTCATAACTTTCACTGTAATAAAATTTTGAATGTACAATAACGAATAAAATGCGAGCTTATGAGGAGAATAAATATGATTTAAAGCATATTGTAATATAAAAAACATTGATAAAATTCGTCTTAACTGTCCTTTTATTAACCAACTTGCCTCGGAGAAATATGATTAAGTGTACTGCCTTCTAGTTATAATCTTTAGTTTATTGCATGCAAGTTTTTAACATATTTATTTAACCAAAAACAAATAATTTTTATAAGAATATTGTAAAGATTAATTATGCTAATAAAAATAAATTAAATTACTTGTACTTTAAATAGTCATAATAAAAAAATTCTACAATTCTAAGAGATTCTCCCATTATATATAATTTTGTCAATTTGCAAAATTTTGTGTGTGTGTGTTGCGTGTGCGCATGTATGTATGTGTATGTATGTGTTACACAAATTACATTGGAAGAAATGCTAATGTTAAGACAAATGTGCGTTAAATGTTTGAAGTAGGTGTAATCTAAAATTTATGGTTAATTAAAAGCTTAGTGCATTCAGAATATTACAGCTTTCATCCAGCTATTCTTTTAATTAATAAAAACTCTAACATTTCAGAGTCGACAAAGAACTGATTGAATGTGCATTTAAAAAGAACTCGAGAATTGAATTTTGATTGAATAATTTTGAATTCTGTATGTAGGATTTAAAATGAATGAGTAATTATTGATGTTTTCTTCGCTTATATGTAATATGCAGAAGATATTATATTCGCAAAAAGTTCGCACTCGAAATTGTAATTAATTTCTACATTTCGAGTCGCTCCAAATCCGGTAGCGCCACTTTCGTAATTATGTGTGTTGACTTTCTTGTACTTTTATAGAATATAAAAATGTAATGCAACTATATAGACATAGAGAGTCTGGATGTGATTTTTGTATTAAAATTAAACCCAACCATCCAAAAAATATATCATAAGCATTTCTCGATTTCTTTTCTATAATATGAAATTAAATAAAAAGAAACCATATTTATTATTTAACATGCGAATCGCTATTTTCTTTGAATGGAAATGTCTATACTTATACAAAGAAGAATTTTTGGTGTGTTTTCTGAATAGGGAAAAGCAATTAGATCTAGATTTGTAATATTCAGCATAGGTATTTTTTATTTTACTTAAATAATTAAATACTTTAAAATACACCAGAAGATGAGAAAGTGCACTTTGAAACGAATTTTAAACTTTCACTTAATTAAATTAAATTTTGAGGTCTTGTATCCATAGTTTCCTAAAATATTGTAGCAAAAATATGACTTTTACATCATTCTTAAATTTAAAACGTGTTACACCAATTTCCTTACCATGCATTTGTTTCATGAATTTTACAAACTTTTTTAAACAGTACTATTTTCAATAAAAGATTTTATTCTTGCTATGAAATTCAAACCTCTTTGAGTGTTTCATCAAAGATTTAATACAGTAAATTTTTTTCAATCGTTGAAATTTAAGTTCTGCTATTTATCTAATCAATCCAGAAACATTTATGCAAAATACAAGCACAAATCGAAATAGATTTTCCTGATCTTGAATTTTTAATGGCGTTATGAGGACATAAATAACCAAAAATTTTCTTTTTTTAATAAATTTTTCTTTAAAAAAGTTTTTAGAACAATTTAAAAAAATGTGCTTTTAATAAGTGATTTTTTAAAAATATTTATCTATTCTTTGCTATAAATATACAAGAAAGTCAAAGGAAAAAATTTGCACTTTCTTTTCTTCTTTTCTTTCTTTCTTTCTTTCTTTTTTTTTTTTTGGTATTTGGATTAATGAATAGAATCCTGCTACAAAAGAATTTATGAAAAGAAAATCAAAATAAGGAACTTTTCACGAATAGAAAACAAAAATGCAATTGAAAGAATGAAAAGAAATCAAATCAAATACAGTTTTTCTGTTAAAAATGTTTAATTACTTCTTTTTCACCTTAAATGAAAATTTAAATGAACAGGAAGTTTTTGATGAATATAAGCAACTAAAGGGAAATTTTGTGATTTTTTTTTCCTTCTGAAATGAAGAATTTTAAAAGAATTCACATCAATACATTCAATCATTTTTGTAAAATTATCTTTTGAAGAATATTTGTTTTTAATGTTAATGAACACATAAAAGGATCATTTTATAAAGTTGTATTTTTGAAATAAATATATTTTTATTAATTTTAATATAAATTAAATTTTTATTAAATTTATAAAAAATTAATATAAATTACATTTATATAAAATTTGAAAGAAAAACAGGGAAGTGTTTGATATTTAAAAGATAAATATGTTTCTTTGAATTTTTTTAAAGAACTTTACATGTTTTAGTATTTTAACCATTTTGGCATTAAACACGCATTTATTTATTTTATAAAATATGTATTCTGTGATAAATTATTATAAGTCTTTTGAATTATTAAAAAATGGCAGAAAAAAATTACTAATATTTTTTCCAATCATTATTTTTACTATAATAATCATTCTGGTGGTGTGATTACTTGTTTTTTCTTTCTTCAATAAATCATTCTAATATATTTTAACGCAAAAGATTATTTATTAATTTCACTATTATTTATTTTTATCATAAAGTTGCATGTAAGCCAAAATAGTACATTTACTGAAAATATTAATCAAATACTTAATTTAAAATTTAGGAAATTTGTATTCATGTTTACTATCAGTTTTAAAATATATTAAAAAAATTTAAACCCCATTAATATATTATTTTTAATTAATTGCAAATTTTCCATTAATTTGTATAATATGAATCGCTCTTCCTGGTACTATTAAAAAATACATTTGATATATTTTTTGGGTAATGAAAAGTTTAAATAATGAAATATAATTTAATAAAACATTACAGTAATATATACTATATCAGATCGAGTATCAGTATTAATGTTTTAGATTGAAATTGCAAATTTTCCATTAATTCGCTTGATATGAATTACTCTCCCTAGTATTATTAAACTCATATTTGACATAGAAATGCACAAATAATGAAACATGAGTTAATAAAGTATTACTGTAATTTATACTATACCAGATAGAATTTTTACTTTAAGAGGAATTACATACTTATTTATAGTCGTGGGACTGTCATAGTGGATAGAAAAAAAAATCAAATGTTTTTTTTATTAGAATTAATTAGAGTATATTCATTTTGAAATATTGTCTAATTTATATCCTGATTTTCATTCTTTTTTAATAATATATAAAATTCAGAGAACGAGGAAATATAGAAAAACACTCTAACAGTTACGTTATAAATTAAAGCACTAACAAAGAACATTAAAAAAATACATTAATATTAAACTAAAATGTAATGCATTAATAGGAGTTAAATTAAATAGAAATATATGATGAAATGAATTAATTCAACCAAAAATAACAACTTTCTCAGGATATAAAAACATATTTTGCTACTTGTTTTAAAACAGATTGAGGAATATTAATATGCTATTAAAATATTCAGTTAATGATATTCTAAACATAAATACTAGTTTTCTAACTATAATCGCCAGGTCCTTTTTGAAAAAAGGATTCCAGAAACCATATTTACGTCGTTGAAATATAAATTGCTTATTATTCGGAGTTAAATGTTTGATAAAATGTAACAGTTCTGTATAGATGGCGAGCCAAATTCTCTCCTTCATTTTCTAAAGCATTATTTATTTTCAAATATATTTCCATTCTGCGATAATATTGGGCAATTTCTTAATTATATCTCAATTTTTTTGTCTGAAACAAATACAATTAAGAAAATAATTATCATATTTGTTTAGTTGAAAGGAAGAAAAGAATATAGAAATATCAATTCTAAAAGTCTAAAGCAGTTTAAAAGTTTAAGTCGAAACAATAATATCTTATAAATTAAAATTACTTACCGGAACATTGTAATGTATTCTTTGATATTAAAACTAAATCACTTTGGGAGAAATACATGAGGAAAATCACTGAGAATGTGATTTTATTATTTAAGAATGTACTTAAAATTTTCAATCTCCTTTTCCCTTTTCGATCATAAAAGTACTGTTACATTTTTATCTATGCCTTTATGTTATGAATGCTTCTTGAAAAGAAAAATATAGAATTTCTATTGAATTAATTCAAATTTATCTTCAAGATTGCACATGAAGGAAATTTCTTATGTTATTATCAAAATATCAAGATTGAACAATTCTTAATCTTTATTAATCAGAACCAATCATTATTATCTATCAATACAACTGAACTTTTATAGATTAAGTATAACGAAATACAAAACAGTCATAGAATTTATAAGGTTTTCCTCGTCTTCACTTGCTCATACTTTATTAAAATAGAAATGAGTCAATATAATAATTATTCTTTGAGGAAATAAATAGATTGGTGCATTTTCTCTAAATATCACCTTACAATATACAAAAAAATGTTTTAAACATTCTGTAGGGTATATTGTTGTACCTATAACTGCCAAATTTGATATGGGTTGTTTCTTGTGTAATAAGCACTCATTAAGAAAATGCTTTTCGTAATTTTAACTAAAAATTATTCAAAATGATAAATTTATCTTAGTTACTTTCGGCTCATAAAAATTATTTTTAAGCAGCTTTAAAATAAAAAGACACCAGTAGTTTTTTTTCTCTAATTTTAATATTCTCAAAATTTTTTTGAAACATGTTTTACATTATTTCTCAATACATTAGTTGAAAAGATATTGAATGTATTTTCTTCTTTTTATGTGATCGTTACAATTAATTCATTCGTTATAATTAATTTATTCGATGTAATTAAATTCAGATCTTTAAAAGGAAATAAAAATAGATTAAACAAGTCTAAAACATTATTCTGCCATTATTTTTCAGAGAAGTTACCAGGCATAAATGAAAATCATATTTTAAAGCAATTACAATGTAATTAGAAGACTGTGAAATTGTATTTAGAAAATATCTTTTGCCATTTTTCTTAACCTTTTTATTGTTTTTAAATTATTATTTTATAATGTTAATTGCCTATTTTAACAGACTGAATGAATTTCGTTCAATTTATGATAGCTTTGTCAAGAGCAAAATATAAAGAAAATGAAATAATTTGGAAAAAAATATTTAATTCATATATCGACAAAAAAATTCAAGATGCGTAAATTTTTTGTTATTTTAGAATTCATGACACTAAGTCAATATTTTCTATACCAATAAAAATAACGAAACTTTCAATAAATTTCGTCAAATTACATACAAATTTTTACATTGTGATATTTGTTTTCCAACTGAACATTTATGTAGAGAAAAGATCGGAAACAATTTTTAATTTGGAAACCCTTAAATTCTGCTTAATTTCCTGAAATTGGTTTTTGCTTTTCTATTACATTTTTGATGTTTTTTTAAAATATGGAAATAATTTTTTCAAAAAGAAGAATTGTTTTTTACTGGAAGTATCAAAAAATTGAAGCTCCTATACTTTTTTATTTCTTTTTGAGCAAAGTATTGACATGATAGATGAAAAATGAATTTCAGCCTCAGCATCATTCGTTAAATTGTTCAGAAATCAATTTCAATTAATTTACGAAGACGAAAATTTAACACCCCCCCTCCTTTTATAAAAATAAGTAAATTTATTGTTATTTTATTTAACCAAAATATATGTGCATACTTTTATCGTTAATGCATTCATCTGAAAATCATGAAATTAATTGTTTCAAAGACAAAAATCGCTTGAATGTCAAAATATTTTTGGAAATGAAGGCACATTTAAAATTTCTGACTTTTTATTAATTATTTTGATAAATCTAATAAAACTTTATTAGAATCGAAAAAATAAATAGTTATGAAATTTTTCTGTTACTTCCGGTAATATGACAGTAAAGATCACATCTTCGATTTTTATTAAATATATATTATAAATCATCTCTTTGCACTTTTATAAATATAACCGAATCGCGTATGTATAGAAAGATTTGATTCAAAATGGCTTGTCACAAGTCTTATTTTTTAAATTGCTTCCGAATGATATTCATTACTGTTATTTATCAGTTTGGTTTTGTTTTGAATCAATGTTTACATTTCATTTTAATAATTTTAATTTCTTATATAGTTTATATAAACAATCTATTTTAAGCAAACCTTCCCCTTCGTTATTTCTAAAATTTATAAAAAGTTATCACGAGATTTTAAAAAGATCTTTCTCTTAACATTATTTCCTTTGAAATAAGAATACATAAAAATTCCTAAGATTTTCGAAAGCAATCTTGGATCTTTTTGTAATGAACAAAAAAAAAAAAAAACATTAAAATATGAAAAAACTATATTAAAAATACTTTGAAGTTAAAAAATTGAAGAAAAAATCTGATACGCAGCTTGACATAAAAAGAATAGTAGAATGTTAAAAAGAAATGTTCTACAGATTTTTTACAAAAGTAAAGGATCTCTATACTAGTACTTCTGGTATAGAGATCTATATTATATTCTTCTAGTTCTAGTACTGTAAAAATTTATTTTGAAAAACCTCATTTTTTCCTATTTTACATCAATAATATATCATAACAAATATTAATTACTCCACTTTATAAAATTTTTTAAGAAAATATCTGAAATAAATTAATTTCGAAAATGTAGACTAAGTATAGAATCGTGGAAATGGAATAAAAAGTCAAAAATCGAAATAGGAAGCGATGACTGATCACTGAAATCACTGAAAAGATGAAATATCATGGTAGAGAAAAATAAATTTATAAACATAAAATAGGGTTGTAATTAACGAAGAAAAGTTTCTGCATTTATTTATTTTTTTTAATGAAAAACAGGCATTCCAAAACTTGGAATTCATTTTGAAGCAACAAATGACTAGTTTTCTTATTAGTCAATGGTGCAAAAATTTGCTATCTATAAAAAGTACAGATAAAATAGTCTAATACGCAAATGACACCTTAAAAATAAAATAAAATAATAATGCTCATTTATTCATTTTTTTTTTTTTGAAAAACGTAGATTCCTTAACTTAGAATTCATTTTGAAAGAACAAATAAATTGTTTTCTTATTAGTCTGGGTTGCCAAAAGTTTGCTATCTATAAGAAAAGTAGAAATTTTGTTATACAAAATCATAGATAAAATATTCTAATATGCAAATGACGCCTTAAAAATGAAAATAAAAAATTATACATTTGTTCATTTTGTTTTTGAAAAATATGTATTCACTACTTTATTCTGATTTATTCTGAAAGGACAAGTGAATTGGTTTCTTTATTAGTCTAAGTTGCCAAAAGTTTTGTATCTATAAAAAGTACAGATTTTTCATATAAAAATGTACAGATAAAATACTCTAATATGCAAATGACGACTTAAAAATAAAAAATAAAAATGCTAGTTTCGACATTCATTCATTTTCTTTTTGAAAAGCAGGTTTTCCATAACTTAGAATTAATTTTGAAGGGACAAATAAATTGTTTTCTTATTAGTCTATGTTGCCAAAAATTTGCTATTTATAAATAAGTACAGATTTTTTGTATAAGAAAGCACAGATAAAATACTGTAACATAAATATGATGCCTTAAAAATAAAAAATAAAAATGCTCGTTTCTACATTCACTCATTTTTTTTTTTGAAAAGCATGTGTTTCATAAATTAGGATTCATTTTGAAGGAACAAATAATTAGTTTTTTTATTAGTCTATGTTGCCATAAGTTTCTTATTAGTCTAGTCATAAAAAAAGTACAGATTTTCCTGACAGATCATGTATTCAAAGCAGCTCCACATTAAAACTCATCTTATTCACTCTCTCTTATTGCCTATATTCATATAAACTGTAACCATGTTTCTTTATTTGCTGAACTCGCATCACGATCTTTTCCCTAGCTCATACAACCTGCACGTGCACGAATTCCGCACGCGATGCCTTCTCCCCTCCTGAAATCAGTTTAACTGCGGACGGAATCTGTAAGTTAAATGAAACCTCGTTCTGTTTGAAGGGGTGCAGCTTGAAACTGTCACCATAAGCAAATCACTGCATCGCGGGCATTATCCCAGAGCAAACAGGGGGTCCTCTTTTCATTTGGCCTCTCTTTGCGAGCCGTGTTTACGTCTTGGATTAAAAGAGAATGGTTCTTTGTGATTCAAATAAGAAGCCAAACAAGAGGAAAAGTTCGACTAAATGATGTATTGGGAAGATACAATGAGGCGAAATTGCGTGTTGGTGTAGAGGTTTATTGAATTTTAAAAGCTTTGTCCTTCGTGGAAGTGAATTTTTATGTTTAACCTTCTCTCCCCATTTTTAAGAAATGCGGTGGCGGAAATATTTACATAGAGGAACTGTATTGCGTTAAAAATAATTTTATTGAAAATATCGAAACTCGTTAAATATTCGTTGTAGGTCTTTAAGGAATGATTTTTTTTTAATGTTTACTAAAAATGTTTAAAGCTCTTCTTTTTTTGTGAATAAATTATTTAAAATAGATAATATATTTTTTTCACAATAGCTACATTTTCAAAAATTAAATCAACATATTTAAAACAACAAAGTTGAAATTCCAAGCAGTAATAATGATTGAATTTAAGTACAAATTTAAATATTTAAGTATAAAATATGTTTTAAATATGCATGTATTATGTATTAAAAACTGCAAGCAAATTTTATAATATAAAATTATTGAATTAATATTAATTATTAAGAAATTCATAACATTCAAATATTTTTATTTGAAAACTCTTAAAGTTCCACACGGCTCTCGGAAAGATCATGAATTATTTCGAGCGTATTTAGAAGTAAAAAGTCGTTTTGTCATTTATCAAATCAAATTTTTGTTTATTTTATTTCATTTTTTTTTTCTTCAGAAAATTAGTAATCTTGAAATTTTTTAGAAAATTAGCTAAAAAGAACTTGGAAGAGTTCTTATCCTTTAAGTTTAATTAAATGATGCTACTCCCTCTTCTACTAAAAAAATAAAATACCATTTTAATTATCAAATTAAATAGGCAAAAAAGACAAAACATTTTTTCTTTGTTTAAAATATGAAAAATTTATGAAGTTACTTGGGGGAAAAAAGCCTTTTTCACCAACTAAATATTTTATGTGGGGATAAGCTCATTTTATTAGGAAATAGATTTCTAAATTAAGACCAAATGAATGAAAATGTATGAAATTTCTAATGAAAATCCTTTTGGAGCCTGAGGAAATAGGAAAATGTAATGCATAGCCTGAGGAAAATATGTATCTAAATTTTTGTCAATCATACAAAAAAAAAAATTAATGAGAATTAAAACGACGGAAATAACATTTTCATACAATTGGAAAATTTAATGCAGCTAAAAAATACACTAAGAAATATTCGTTATTATCTGTATAACCGTTCTCAACTAAAGGAAATCTATACTTATAATAAAGCTCAATGTGTGTGTGTGTGTGTGTGTTGGCGCTCTACAGGTCAGATCATTCAACCTACAGCTAACAAATTTGGTACGTGTATACCTTGGAAACCGGGAATGTGCACCTGGGGGTTATTTTTTTGAATCTTTAATTATAATTTTATTTATTTAAAAATTAAGCGAAATTTTGGCGTGTTTCTGCTATAACTTCCGAAAATATTACCGCACAAAAAATATTTTTACATGAAGTTAAAGATCAAAAATTTATCTTTTAAAGGATACTAATGTTTTAATCTTAAAATTAAATTTCTATTTTTAATGAATTTTTAAATAAATATTTTAACTATATTTTTCCACATTATTTTTCGTACAAAATAAAAATAAAATTTAAGCTGCACGAGCACGTTTCGCATTCATGGGAAAACATTAGCCTTTTTCAAAGTGTTGCCATCACATTGATTAAAGTTCCAATTAAAAATAAATTAAATCTTTTTGGAAATGAAATCTTCAAAAATATAATTTTCGTCACGTGTTTGTTGGAAATAAAACAAATATGAAATATTATTTTTTCTAAAAAATAAATTCAAGAAAAATTATTTTATGATCTTTTACACTCTCTATACAGGGTGTTTATTTAGTCTCTGACCCATTTTGATGTTTAATGATTCATAAAATAAGGAAGATATAAACAAACTTATGGCATTTATTGATGGAATAACTCATACATTTTCCTTTTCAGGTTTGAATATTTTTACTTTTGTAAATATCGCCTGCGCGTGTGGTTAATTTCAGATAATTTCATTTTACAGTCTAAATATATGTACTTTTCTAAATACCGTCTGCTTATTAATTGCATTTTTCTCTCTTTTGTTTTTGGCAACTATTGAAATGTTATGTTTACTTTTGATGTGTTTGTTCTATGTAGTACTTTTGTATGTGATGTTTTATTCGAGCGGATATTAAGGAGAATGCATACACCACAAGAGAAAGCACAGATTTTATGGTGGTCATAGAGTTAATTTCCAATCAACTAAATCACTGTCTTTTAAGAGTTAATTTCCAATCAACTAAATCACTGACTTTTAAGAATTAATTTCCAATCACTTAAACTGACTGATTTATGAAAATTTGAATATCACTATTCAATAAAAAAAGGATAATTTTAGATTTTCCATCGATCGCTTCAAAGAAAATACGCCAATCAGCGCGCAGGTTTCTCACGATTAATTGGCCTAAGATTATGAAAATGATGAGTTTTTCTAAATTTTTAACATTTAAAACTTCATAAATAAGTCTTAGTTGATCGTGGAAAATAGAAACATTCATTCATTTATTTAAAATTTGGTGTGTCCAGAATATTTGTCAGAATATGATACCTTACTGCATTTAATTTAGACTTCATAATTTTTGAAATTTATTTATAGGCCGGAACAAAATATTATTATTGATTTCATTTCAATCCTTTTGAAAGCAAAACTAAAAACTGAATTTTATGCTGAATCTCAGAAATTTTTGCTGAATTATTGTTTGAGATATTACATAAATTATGAAAAATATTTTGTACTTCACATAAGACTTAAATACCGTTTTATTAAAAAATATCTTAATATTAATTGCAATTTTATCATTTACATTTCAAATTAAAGTTGAAGTTTTACCGGAAATGACAACAAATTAGCAAAATATATATAGTAAATTGAACGAAACGATCTAAACAGTATAAGTTTGGTATGACTATCAAAATTTGAAGATTAAGCATGTTTTCTTTGAGTATCCTTTAAGAGACCAGTTACTTAAAATATTTAATTGAAAATTGTAGCGAGCGGTAATATTGGCGAACCGGCTGGTCGCCAAAGTCGGCTAGTAATAAATAAAATAATTAACATGTGTATCAAATACAATAATTACTACGTAGATTCTAAAACAATATTTTGAGCTCAAAGAAATATTTATTATTGAAAATAGAAACAAGAAGAAGATATAATTTCATCATTTAAACTAAATTTTAAGATACTAAATTACTTCTTAGCTATGAATTAAAATAAAATTTATGAACATAAAAATCGACGAAAGATTTTAGGATCGTAGGATTTCTCATTGGTATTATGAATGGACGATTCGTTATTTTCTTTATGTCTATGATTCTTTATGTTGTTACAGGATATACAAAAATTAGAGATATTTCTGCATTCATGGATTTAAATTGCAATTAATTTGGCTAAAGCAAAACTTATGATAACATTATATTTAAAAAATATTTATATCTAAATTTGAATTAATAAAAAATACCCAATTTTTTAATGTTCTTGGAATTAAGATTTACAATAAAAATAAAATTCCTACATCTCAATCAACATTAAACATTCCTACATCTACAATCAAATTAAAAATGATTACTCCTGTCTTCTGCTGTTTAATTTTGATATTATTTGCATAATTTTAATCTGTGAACTCAATATATATTATTCATTTTGAATGAGCATTAAGCATATACCATTAGATAAGTGTACTTTTAATAGCTTTATCTTCAATTTAGAAGGAAAAAATATATAATTCTCGGTATAAAGCTTAAACTTAACTTCATGTCCAAAAATTAATTGGTTATGTCTAAAAACGAAACAAAAAATTTATAAATCAAGTGCAAGCAAAATCACAATATTAAATTTAAATTATTGATATATGTCGTTAATATCTGAACTTTAAATTTCGGAATTTAAAGCTTACAATTGTGTAGAATAGAAAATTAAGTAAAATACCTACAACCTAAAGCCTAAAATTTATATTATAGAAATACCCTAGTTATTTTTGATTTAATATGCTTATTTTTAATATGGCCCCATTGGATTCAATGAAAATAATTTTTAATTAAAATAATCATTCAGGATATATGATTTATCCTTTTAACGCATCATTATATAGAATTGATTTTTTTAATAACAAATGCTAAAGTTAAAATAAAAGTTGCCATGGAAACTAAATGCAATATTAGAAGTTTTATTATAATAACGAATCCCAGATATGTTTTGGACAGTGTAAATTTTGAATATGTTGATCCATTTTAGATACGTTTTTGCCACAGATGTGGAAAAAGGAGGATGTGTTAAAAAGGAGTATTTTCCATATATATTAAGGACAAACTTGTAATCACATTATCATTAGGGATAAACTTGTAATCACAAAAAGAGAGAAAATCGAAAAAAAAAAAATGAAAAATGGAAGTACTTCCCCCTTTTTTGTAATCAAGCATGTACTTACCTGAAATAAAATTACCAATAATGAATCTAAAATACGCATTAAAATGATTAAACCAAAATACTAAGTATTTCTAAATTCATATGAAAAATTCATTTCAAAGATAAATTTCAAATGATTACCACAAACAGATCACAATACCGTTATCCATTAATCCCGTTGCAATCCGACTGTCGTAAGAGAGGCTACTTCACTGCAACCGTTACTCCCGTCACCTCCCGCGGCTTGCCAAAGTGTACTCCAGAAGCCCTCCACACCTTCTTTGGACTGAAGGAGCTCTGACTTCGCAACGAGGACCGGTTACTTCCATCTCATAGAACGATTTTA
Source organism: Argiope aurantia (assembly GCA_026543865.1). Taxonomy (NCBI): domain Eukaryota; kingdom Metazoa; phylum Arthropoda; class Arachnida; order Araneae; family Araneidae; genus Argiope; species Argiope aurantia. Next base: position 91,313 of record JAPMOR010064276.1, read on the forward strand.
CACTCTCATTACGACGCTGAAAGAGCATTAGATTTGGTTTTTGAACTGCGAACTTTAATAATGTCTTGCGAGAAAGTATCTCGCTTAACTTTTTTTCTTCTTTTGGTAGTTTCTTTGTGGCTTACTTGGAGTGGAATCCCGTTACAGGGCCTCAGGCAGATGTGAACTGAATAATTATTCATTTCTACCGAGCTTTGCAAGAATAACGTGTTTTTTTTTTCTCATTTGGCTTCTATATTCTTATCTGGACTTCTTGATCTTAATATATTTGCAAGGACAGATAATTTTTTTCAGATGCGTCATTTCTTATTGAGGAATCAAAATTAAAAGGCATTTTATGTTGCCATGGAAATACATTAAAAATGCAAAAGTTGTGTAAAAAAATAAATAAGAAAATCAGACTATTTGTAATTTTTTTCTATGAAAAATGTCATGGTAACGGACAGGATCAGAAACATATTACGATGCTACATTTTTTTCAAAATTAACTGACATTAGGGGATGACAGCCTTTGCTGCTAAACATTCCAACTTATCTATTTCAATAATAAGAATAATTTCAATTTTCCACAATTATTACTGTATTTATAAATTATCACTTCAAATCCGGATGATTGCTTTAAAATATCCTTATAGTTGGAAATCAAATATCATCACGAGTTGGAAATAAAATATAATAAAACTAAAGCATTAAATTTTAATCAATCTTTGAATGACATTAATTTAAAAAACAATAATGTCTGATAAAAGACATATAAATTAAATGCGAGAGAGAAAAGATAACACTTCCGAAAAAAACTAAACATTTCATTTTTGATATCTCACCAGTTCAAATACTCAAATTTAAAACAGTAGTGATAAAAAGATAAAAGGACTACTGAATTGAAATAAAAGCACTGCGTAGAACCACTTTAAAACTGATATTAAGTGGTAAATTCTATTTTGATAAATTTTATATCCTTATTTCTAAATAGCACGACAATAGATCAATTATTTTATTTACAAAACTATGTCTTGAATTATTAATATGATTGAAAAATAGAAGAGAATTCTGCTAAATTAGATTTTGATATATATTTGAAAATTTTATAATCGTAACTGGTCTATGGCAGTAAAATAAATAAAATAATTCATGGTAGAAAAAGTCAGACATTGAATCAGAATTCATAAATTATTCGACATCTCAAAGGTCATAAAATTGATTTATCCAATGCTCTAACCTGGATTATAAATACTTCTCATCTTAATAGGTTTTAAAAATTCGATGCTTTTTCATTCAAAAATTCAATTCTTATTCATCTTTTCGACCATTATAATTCCAGGTTTCTTCTTAAGAAAACTTATGAAACACTATTATTTATATACATAACCTAAAAATACCCATCTCGTATTTTTTCAGTAATTCAATTTTTTTTATTCTCAAAGGAATTTTCACCCTGAAATTCTATCTCTAACTTAAAATGATTTTTTGAATATAATTAATATTTTTTTTTGCAGTTGCATCAATTTCTTCATTGCTATTTTGAATTCAGAAATTAAAATACAAAATTTTCAATCTTTGTTCTTCATTACATGAATTCTTTTCTTGAGTAAAAATATTTAAATTAGAGACATGCAAAGAGTAAAAATATGCGGCTATTAAACACATATTCAAAAACTTTTTTGTCTAAGAGCCTTGAACACATATTACTTTCTTTGAATTCTAATTTTTTTTTTGAAATATTACAATTTGCACTTTCATACCAAGCAGTGGGGCTGCCAGTTTTTTTCACGGAAGTATGTCTGTCTTACACAAAAAGTACTTTTTATATTGTAAAAACTTTTGTTCATTTAATTCACTATAAAAGAATGCAGTGAGTAAGAATGTAATATAATTATTTGAAGGAAATAAAACGTTGAAAATGCTTTGTCATTCATATCTTCGACCATTATGATTCTATGTCCTTTTTAAGGAAGCTTTTGAGAACACTATCGTTTCACTAATACAATTTTATATTCATGATCGAAAAAAAACCTATTTTGTATTTTTTCAGAAATGGAGAATATTCGATAAATTTCTTTTTTATACTCGCAAGAATCTGCACTACCTGAAATTTTATCTTCGACTTAATCGTGATTTTTTGAATATAATCAGTCATTTTTGTTGCATCGATTTCTTTATTGCCGTTTCAAATTTAAAAAATGAAGCACAAACTTTTCAATCCTTGTTCTTTGTTACATGAACTCTTTTCCTTGAATAAAAATACTTAAATTAGAGGTACGAAAAAAGTAAAAATGTGCGTATTTAAATAAATATTTAAAAAAAAAGGTTTTTAAACCTTGAGCACAAATTATTTTCATTGAATTCTAAATCTTTTTGAAATATCACAACTCGAAACTTCATATTAGCAGTGGAACTGTATGTTTTTTACAGAAGTAGGTGTGTCTTAAAAAATAAATACTTCTTTCTTGCAAAAAAAAAAAATATATTGTTTATCTAATTCAATTTAATGGAGTGCAATGGATAAAAATGTTATATAAATATTTGACAAGAATAAAATGTTAAAGAGGCAGATAAAAAAGCATTGAAGTAAAAAACAAATAAACCGTTTCATTCACTCTAAAGTCTCTGGAATAAGTATAGACCAAAATATAATGAAAATTGTGATTTCACACCAGTTATCTTCTCACCATCTCTTAGAAATTTTTTAGCTGCATAGAAATATATTTTTCAGCCATAAAGAAATGAATAAATCTATTATAAACTCTATATATAGGAATAAACTCTATTATAAACTCTACATATAGAAATAAATTCTATGTATAGGAACATAATAGAGTTTATAATAAACTCTATATATAGAAATACATATTTACTACATAAACAAAGAAAAATGAAATTTCATCACAAGGAAATAATCATTATTCATTGAATTTTATCTGCATGGTTGCATAAGGGTTGATCAAATGGAAACTGAACAGTGTTTATTGTTTGATTACTATTATTTGATGGTATATTTTTATTTAAGTGTTATGAAAACAGCGTGTAGAGATAAAGAGACATAAAAAAAGACAACTCGATTACTTTATAGATTTTTTTCAAGGTGATCGCATGGAACCACATCATATTGTCTGGCGGTCAGCCAACAGACGGCAGGCTGTTGTCTTTTTATCTAGATCTGCTTCATATTTGCAAGAAAAGAAGAGTAAAGGGATGTTATTCGTTTTCTAATGGCAGAAGCTCTGGATTTCGGGAATTACATCGGTGAATGCGGAGCACTTGATTAGTGTACATGATTGGAACAAGTGTTTCCGCAATTTCTGGGGTGGATTTACTTCATTATAATGCACAGCCACTCGCATTGAAAAAAAGCATTGAAACGTCGCCTTTTTATTTCTCGGGCAGTTAAGTCTAGACAGTGTACGATACCGATCTTAATCTGAGCTAAAGAACTTCTACGAATAAGCTACCCCCCCCCTTGCCTAGAGAACCAATGGGATAATCATTTATGTAATTTTGAAAACGATTTTTAAAAATAAATTATTATTCAATTTCCATTTGCGACTCCTATTCTGTTTTTATTTGATCTTTTATATATACATATCATAATTATTCCATTTGACTTATTTCTTGCCCAATTTGGTTATAATGTAATAAAGTAAATGTAATTGGAACTTCTAAGCAGAAACATTGTAGTATGAAAGTGTTTCAGGTCCAATGGGATTATACAGGAACTAAAATGTGTAAACAATAAAAAATGTAATAAATATCTTCACATCGCGCATTAGTATAAATTCAGAGAATGAAATAAAAAAAATATTATTGTAAATTTTACATTAAAATATTTTTGTAAAAATTAATACTATAGAATAAAAAATATGCTAAAATATAAAAAAATCGAATATAAAATATAATATGCGAATTGATAAAATTATAACAAATAAAATTATTAATCGCTGAAGAGACTACTTTTTTAAATTTTAAACTGCCAAAAGTAGAATTTTAAGTTAAACAAAATACTCCTAAGGCATTGAGTTAAAAAATCAAAATTTTAACTAATTTTTAATTAAAATTTACCATTTTTTTCGTAAGGAGTACCTATGAATTCATTCTTTTTGCAGTTATACATCCAAAAGGGCAACTACAAGTTCTCTGCAGAATTTAAAAAGATCTTTTTTGATGCCGCAGTTTGCAGATAGTGAGTCATCCTGTAAGCATCATCATGTTAATATGCTGTTTTGAAAGAAAAAAAAATGTTTCGAATCATGATAACTTTTTCATTTTTTTTCTGAATATTCCTGAAGAATCGCATGCATATTTTAAACTAGTCACCTTTGGCGACCAGCAGGTTCGCCAGTATTACCGCTCTCTACAATTTTCAGTTAAATATTTTAAGTAACTGGTTTCTTAATAGATTCTCAAACAAAACATTCTTAATCTTCAAATTTTGATAGTCATATCAAACTTATATTGTTGTTTAGATCGTTTTGTTCAATTTACTATATATATTTTGCTAATTTGTTGTCATTTCAGGTAAAAATTCAGCTTTAATTTAAAGTGGAAATGATGAAATTGCAATTAATATAAAAATACTTTTTAATAAAACCAAGCGTTTTATTTTATTTATCATCTTTATTGTTATTTATTTATTATTATTATTATTGAATATGAGTATTGAGAACAGAATCGCTCATTATTTAAGTCTTATGTGAACTACAAAATATTTTTCATAATTTATGTAATATCTCAAAGAATAATTCAACAAAAATTTCTCAGATTCAGCATAAAATTCAATTTTTAGTTTTGCTTTCAAAAGCATTGAAATGAAATCAAAAATAATATTTTGTTCCGGCCTATAAATATATTTCAAAAATTATGAAGTCTAAATTTAATGCAGTAAGGTATCATATTCTGAGAAATATTCTGGACACATCAAATTTTAAATAAATGAATGAATGTTTCTGTTTTTCACGATCAACCTGCGCGCTGATTGGCGTATTTTCTTTCAAACGATCGATGGAAAATCTAAAATTATCCTTTTTTTATTGAATAGTGATATTCAAATTTTCATAAATCAGTCAGTGATTGATTTAGTTGATTGGAAATTAACTCTTTTTATTTAAAATATTAGTGTTTCAAGAACATTTTGTTAATCGTGATTTCCATAGCAGAAGTTTTATGTAAAATCAAAAATTAGTTATTTTTTAGAGCATTTATTGAATCAAGTTACATAAAACATAATCATTTACCATTTAGACCATTTTAGAAGATCTGTGTCTTACTAAAGGTTTACAAATTAGCTGTGTCGCCCTGATTCGAATGGATATCCTGTTCATATTAAACGAAACTTGCCTTAAAATAAAACTGATTTATTGGATTAATAATATAGAGAGTGTAAAAGATCATAAAATAATTTTTCGTGAATTTATTTTTTAGAAAAAATAATATTTCTTATTTGTTTCATTTCCTACAGACACGTGCCAAAAATTATATTTTTGCACATTTCATTTCCAAAAAGATTTAATTTATTTTTAATTGGAGCTTTAATCAAAGTGATGGCAACACTTTGGAAAAAGCTATTTTTTTCCCATGAATGCGAAACGTGCTCGTGCAGCTTAAATTTTATTTTTATTTTGTATGAAAAAAATTGTTGAAAAATATAGTTAAAATATTTATTTAAAAATTCATTAAAAATAGAAATTTAATTTTAAGGTTAAAACATTGGCATCATTTAAAAGATAAATGTTTGATCTTTAACTTGATGTAAAAATCTTTTTTGTGCGGTAATATTTTCGGAAGTTATAGCAGAAACACGCCAAAATTTCGCTTAATTTTTAAATAAATAAAATTCTAATTAAAAATTTGAAATAATAACCCCCAGGTGCACATTCCCGGTTTCCAAGGTATACACGTGCCAAATTTGGTAGCTGTAGGTTGAATGATCTGGCCTGTAGAGCGTCAACATACACACACACACATTGAGCTTTATTATAAGTATAGATATAGATAAGAGTGTTTTTACAATCCCAACTGCACGCATTATTTGAAGTGAAAAAATATCAAATTGATTCGCCTGTGGGGAAAATATAATCCCTTTATTATTTTAAAAATGCGGACATAGCTTACAAATGTTATTACTGAACTATATGGTGAGATATAATATACCATAATAATCTGAAATAATTAAATTGTCGTACATTCTACTTCAGATGGAGTTTCTGGTATTATCATATTTGATTGCATATTGTGAGCAGTATTGGCTCCTTTTTCTGCGATGAAAAAACAATACATGCAAAATGTAATTTCTAATAAAAATGTATAAGAGTATTTTTACGACATTTCGCTTCCTTTCGAAATACAAAAAAAAAGTAACATTTTTAATGTGTAAAATTAGTAAGAAAATTAAATTTCGAAGCCACTATTTTTATATTCCCCCTCCTTTTTGATCAAAATGACAATCAGGCTAAAAAAATATCAACACATCATAACAAACAGTACAAGCCTATTGTTTTCGTATACATATTTTTAAAAAACATTAAAAATTAAGACTAATGATTAGGAATGTTAAATTAACTCTACATTTATTTAACATTTATTTAACATCACTCTACATTTATTTAAAATTTCGCAATACATTTACGCTTTGAAAGATAAGAATGAAACGTTTTCCCCATAAGTTAATTGCATTCCTTTAGGGAAAATTTGCACACTTGATTACGTTTTGCACGTTTTGATTCAAAAGATTTCTTCTCATGACAGTTGTAAGAATTCTATTGTTATTCCCACATTAATTATGACATTCTAAATAGACAATAGAAGGAATTTAACTCAATTTTTATAGAAAATTGCATTCCCTTGGGGAAAATTTGCAGACTTGAATGCGAAATCAAGTAAAATGACAGCTGTTTATCAATGATCTTCCAATTCTAAAGATTTCTCATGGCAATTGTAAGAATTCGATAGTTGTTTCAACATTAATCGTGACATTCTAAATAGTCAATAGAAGGAATTGAACTCAGTTTTTATAGAAAATTGCATTTCCTTGAGGAAAATTTGCAGACTTGATTTCGAAATCAGTAAAATGACAGCTGTTTATTAATGGCCTTCCTATTCAAAAGACTTATTCTCATAACAACTGGAAAACTCAAACTTTATGCACCTTAAAATAAGTCACAGGGATACATTTATGGCATTGCATTTCTTTTTAATTCAAATGTCATCTGGTAGATATAAAAAAGATTTTTGCTATGAGGAAAAATTTGCTGCCTCGTTTGTTATGTATTCTCTAAGGCCTATCTGAATAACATGGTTATTCATTCGAACTGAAAACAATCAATCTACTCTTGATCCTTTCAAAAAAAGAAATTTGAAATCTTTGTTGGGTCAAGCTTTCCAATGTCCAGTTGGTTGTCCAGGCCATCAGTCAGGGGATGCTTTCTATCCACTCACACTTTACAGTACTCGGTCAAGCGACCTTATGTGTTTCGTTGTTTTGTTTTGCTTTCGTGCTCTATATTTTTGACTACATTTTCTAAAGTTTCCATCATTCTCTGTTTTATTGTTGAGCTATTACAAACTTTAAGCCATTACATTAAACAGCGCATTTTTTGTGAGTTTTCTTCTTATTTACAAGGTAGTTATGTTTCTAAACAAGAATACACAGGATAGTCATAAAATAACTCAACTCTTTGAAGGCGTCGTCAGATAAAACAAATGAATGGAATTGAATCAAATTTCATATAAAGACTGTGGAAGGCATTTATATGTACATTCTGCAACAACAACAAAAAAAAGGTGAAAGAATCTTTAGAATGAAAACGGGTCAATAATTAGAATAAATGTTTAGAAAATGGATTATACAAAATTCATTTCATTAATGTTTGGATGATAAAAATTACACATGCAGAAACGAATGATACATGCGGAATTTTGTTCCGCGTGTATCATTTGTTTACTTATCTTGTATCATGCACATGCAGAATGATTTTCAAAAAATTTATATATTAATTAATTAATATTAAGGTTTTCGGTTCACGCACAGCATTATCAATGGGCTTAGCCTTTTCTGTATGCAAGATAATGTTTTGATATACAAGATAATGTTCAACGATTTGGGTTATATTATTATGATTATTACTCGTTTCTTTTCGAAATTCATCTTTTGATTCTTGTCACAACCTCTACATGAAAGTTAATTTTTTTTTTCATTCTGCTCATTTGTTACAAGAAGATGTTCAATTTTAACTAATTTCGCGTTAATCCTGTATATCGTGGAAAAATTCAAAATAAGATTTCCAATCCTTTTTTAAATATGTACAAAAATCAGTTTATTTTATGAAAATATTTGAATTTCTATTTCTTAGAAAACATTTGAGATTCTGTTTTCCCTTCCCTTTTTTTTCCCCTTGAAAAATTTTACTCACTCTTTTTATTTTTAAGTTAGTGTTGGTATGCAACGATGGTGAAATCCATGGTTAATAATGATGATAATTAATGATTATAATTAATGATGATAATTAAATGAATAAGCAGATGTTAATTTCATTGAAAGAATGAGTGCATCAATCGGCATGAAAATATTTTATCTACACCCATGGTCTATAGCTAAACACTAAAATTTTAGTGAATAAATTCTACCCCTTTTCAATCCCAGTTTTAAAATAGTTTAATAGAACCATTATATTTATTAGTTCTTTCATAAATCATTTTATTATTTCACATAATATTATACATTTGGCTAATATATAGAACGCAATAACAGAAGTTTATAATGCTGAGAAAGATAGGTAAAATAATATGGAAAAAATATGAATTTATTTTTTACTGTTTATATTTTGTAGTTAGGAAAACCATTTCAAGTAAATAAGGTGAAAAAATTCCTAGAATTATCCGATAATTCTAGAAATATCATGCTGATTGCTCTTGATTAGTTTCTTGATCTAAAAACCAATGTTTGCATATATATCGTGTAAAACTAATGTTTATCTAAATTTACTAAAATAAAAAAGTAAAGAAAACTACTAAAATATGATTACAAAACAACTAATTTTTTAACAATTATTTTGCGGAAGTAGTTTTTAATTATAGAAGAAATTTGTTATTTTGATGTAAAAATTTGAACAAATTTTTCTTATTGAAATCTACATTTAAATCCAACACAGATAGTGCTTTAATTTTTTTTAGAATTAAAATTTTTTTAAATAAACTTCTGAGCATTTTTAAAAAACTTACATCTTTTTTATTTGAGTTTTAAACAAAATTTAAATAGGAATTTGGATTTCATTCTTTAAAAAATAAAAAAGTTATAAAAATTTGACCAAAGAAAAATTAAAAGTGACTTTACTTTAAGTTTTTAGTCTTTCTTAAAGAGATATTCTCAATTATTTATGAAATAATACCGAAAATATTTTAAAATATGAATAAATTAGATTGTCATTAAAAATTGGGTAAACTTCCATCTCTTAGTTAAAAAAATTAATTTATTAATTTATTTCCCTTTTATGTAATATTTTTGAGAAAATAAAATATTTTTTATTGCTGAGTACCAGTTTGTTTTTAAAATACTATTAAGAAATACGTAAATTAAATTTGTTAAACCACAAATCGTTTTCACAGTTTTGATTTAATAATTGTATTCATCTAACTTACTTAAAATACATTAAAAGTATCTGAAAATACTTTATTGAAAGTTTTGGAGAAATAAAAAGAAAAATTGAAACCATCAAGAATGTTATGAAATTGGTAGAATACAAAGAAAGCAATAATAATTTAATTAAAAAGAATTTTGTTATTTATTCGGCTTGAATTAATCTGTATAAATTTAATCAAGCAAGATTAATTTGCATAAATCGCATTTCCTCGAAATTTAAATTCTATTAAAAAATTTAAATAACAGCAAAATCTGAAATAGCTTTTCACTTGAAAAGAACGTAAACAATACGTTATTAAAATGCGAAGAAAAGTCGGTGATTATTTCACCGCTTTTCAATTAGTTTGATAAAAGACCGCAATTACTTCCCTATTGTGCGATATTTATTGAATCTTCTCCTTCAAAACGCGTTCGGAACAAAATTATAATTACATTATTACTTTTTAATGGAATAGCAACAACGTCCTCTTAGTGACGTCACTGAAGTGTGTGACGTCAGTGGATCACGCCACGTGATGCGTGAACCTGTCTCGTCGGATGCCTTCGAGCCATCAGAACCCACCTGGTCGGAAAAGTCCTGATTTCATGGCAGAACAAATCCTTAATTCTCCGGAATTTTATCCCGGAAATCCTTCAGAAACGAGGAATTATATTAGGGAATGTGTGATTTTGACAAGTTCGCAAATACTAGAAGGGTGGATGTTTTCTTTTTTGGTTCGCTTTTATTTTTCTTTCTTTCTTTCTTCTCTTTTTCTTTCCGTTTTCATTCCCGTTCATTTATTTGTTTGTTTAAGATTTCGCTATCTCTTGCACACCGTACGGGTTGCTATTTTTCTTATCTCTCTAATTTACAGAGTAAGGGGTTGGAGGGTAGACTGTTAATCGTCAACACTTCTCTGAAACACAAATACGTCCCAATCGTTCTGCAATGCTTTGTTGCTCAGTTAATTCCCTTCATTTACATGGTATAGACCAGGTGATAAATTAAAGAGGCAATACTAGAGAACCAGAAGGGCAAAAGTAATCAATAGACTGGAGTGGGGCGAGGGTGGAGATATTTACTTTATTTACTTCGCTAATCTTTGTTAAGCTTTATTTTCTTTGGCTCCCAAAATAATTACCGCGATAAAATCGAGGGAGCTCTGTTTAATGGCATGTGCAGCCAGTGTCACAAATTTAATTCCATGGTCTTGCAAGTTTCTGGCTCTAAAAGAATGGCCGATAGGCTCTTAGATGAAGAGCATACACTAAATTATAGCTAAAGGTTTCTTCACTCTGGCTGAGATTTTGAAAGTTTTACGAGTCTGAATACTCAAATTGGAAGAGAACTTTTACAATTTTTAGTTGGAGTTAACGTTGAAATGCAGACTGACGCGCATACCTGTAAGATAAATTTATAGATGTAGGAAGATAAACGCAAATGGGATTGCAACATTAGCAATGCAATACATAGTAACTAATATGTTAAAATTGTAGTATGCCTGTGTAGGAGAATGTATGAAAGAACAGAAAAAGGAAGTTATTTTAACAAAATGTATAGAAAGTAATATAGATAATTAAATATAAAGAACTAAATACAAAGAATGTTGAATACTGAAGTTGTAAGAAACAGTTTATAGTTTTAGAATTAAATACAAAGACAGTTGCATAAACGCAGGCAGACGCGCATACCTGGAAGACAGATTTATAGGAAAATATATGCAAGTATGATTGCACCGTTAATAATACAATACATAGTAACTAATATGTTAAAGTTGTAATATACCTGTAAGGGAGAATGTATGTAAGAACTAAGGAAGGAATATTATTTTAACGAATTATATGGAAATTGTTTATTAATTATTTTTAGTTTGTTTCATATTTTAAGTTTTGTATAAGAATCTTTTTTTGTATTAAAGTAACAGAAATTTTAATTATATTAAATGAATATCGCAATTTCAAAAACGTTGCAGTAACTAAATGGGTTGAAATGAAAATTCTGCAACCACGTTTGAATATAACTTTCTTCCATTTAATATATGCAGAAAGGTATGATTTATATCAGAAGTCTATATGGATCTTAAAATTGGTACTTGTAAAAAATATTATGTAGAATTTCAAATATGTAGAAATCGAGAGTGGAAGAGAAAAAAACAATTTGGATTTATCAAAAAATTTATCAAAGAAAAGAATGTAACAAAAATTCTTTTTAAAAATATATTATTTTTTATTATTATGCATTTTTGCAATTAAATTAAATTTCTCCTTATTGTATGCAACATCATGTAAAAAATTTTTTTAAACAAAATGTGTGCTATGTAGATTTAGACTAATGAGTTTTATTCATAGAATATTTATTGAATTACAAAACTTTTCAGCATATAAAAAACTTTTTTTTAAAATTATTCACTTTCTGCATTTATCTTTCTATTTTGTGATCTGTTCGTTACAATTATCTATCACATTTTAGTTAATCGAAAGTTGGTTTTTTTTTTGTTTTTTTTTTTTTATGAAAGCAAAATTTTCATTTTTTTACGTTGTCCTTTACAGTAGCCTTTACGAATACCAAAATCACCACTTCTTGGTGTATGTATTGTTTGATGAAATATTTTTCATTTAATAATTAAAGTAATTATTTTAAGAATTAAGAGCCGAATATGGCAGCACATATAAAAAAGAAATGCTTTCGCTTTAATACACATCCACTCAAAGAACTCGGAGTTATCCACAGACATGATAGTCACTTATTCACTATTCCCTCTTTTCAGTCTTAATCGATATAATTGTTTTGATGCAATCTAACAGACTAGTCAAGCACTCAAGAAGCAGAAATTGTGCCAATAATTTAATTTTGCTGAGAGTTCTGAAAAGATGTTTAATCTGCCATATAAAAGGTGTCCCAAAATTAATGCAAGATTTAATTTACTACCATTCGTACATTAAAGTGATGGCAACCCTATTAAAAAATAATTTGACAGCGATAGCTTAAGGTTAGTAAAATTGGAGCGTTACACTACGTTCATTGTTTCATTGTTGAACAATATTTCAAAAGTAATAAAAGTCTGATGATCAAAGTTCAAAAATTAGGAAATTGCCCCCTTTATCGTGGGATTTAATGCCATTGGATTTCTTTTTATGGAGTTATTTTAAGTCAAAGGTCTATGCCAACAAGCCCACAAACACGCGTGCATTTATGGAGGAATTTCAATGCTGCATCAACGAAATTCAGTCACATTTATGAAAAATGGTCTTGGGCAAATTTCGACAAAAAAGTGCGTATGTGCAAGGAAAGCCGTGGAGGCCATTTGATCTATGTGTTATTCCATATATAACTCTATCCTGTGTACTTTACCATTCAATAAAAGTATAACAATTTAAAGAAAAAAAACTGTATTTTTTATTTAATTCAAATCTTGCGTTGACACGTTGTTCTACCGTGTAATGCTCCATTTTTATTAACCTTAAAATATCAGCTGCCAAATCGTTTTTTAAATACGATTGGATCAATTACTGTGCGAATGGTGGCAAATAAAAATCTTGCGTTAATTTTGGGACATCCTTTATTTATTTTGCATAGAAGATGATAATTCTTGACTTCTTAACAATTCCCGAGTTTGACTACTAACAGGATATATAGCACAACCTTTGAACCATCCAAGTCAGGATTACTTGATACATGCATTGTCTGAAGGAATGTTTTTGATTTATAAATTAAAGCAATTATTTATCTAAAGGCCACGTATAGTAGCCCAAATGCTTACAAAAATTGACAAAGTCATTATATTTTACCATCTATTCAAACGTAAAGTTTTCCCTTTATGGGTGGTCAGCTATTCTGTTCAGAAAAAGAGAGAGAGGAACGAAATTCCCTCCCTTCCATCACTTTCACTCTTTGAGTCAGTTAGAAAGAAAAAAAAAAATCAGAAAACGAAAAAATAGTAGTATCTCCTCTCTTGCCAACAATATGCTCTGATACTTCAGTGAAAAATAGCCACACTCCCAAAATAGGCCTTTTCGGCCAGTCTCTCCAATCCTGGGCTCTTACTTAGATTTACTTCCATAAAAATCACAATTCCCGCCCTCTTTGATTTTGCTTCTGTTATTTCAAGTTTGCTTTTATTTTACACACACACCCCTTCGGACTTCAGCCGTCCCTTCTGCAGAGCATATATATATCTGTATGTATTCAGCGTCGGCCATCCTAAAAGGGGACAAAACATTTTGAAATGCCATGCAATTAAATGGGGCATTATGAGGGGTAGCTTTCTTCTTTCTTTTTTTTTTCACCCTCTCCCTATACTAGGAACGTGCATCTTTTCGTCCAGACCGTTCTTGTGCTTTAGTAGCCATTTATGTATGTCGTAAAACCAAATGGACCAGAAATTCGGAATTTACGGTATAAAGAGGAATAAGGATAGAATTGCGCAAGAGAGAAATTCTTTCCTATTCTTGTGACTGTGTTTGGATAGGGAGGGTATTTTTTTTTTTTTTTTTTTGTGAGGCCATGAGTATGATATAGAAATTTAGAGATTTGGCATAAGTTGCTCTCAAGGACATGTAAAAACGCATATGAAACTGAATTTCTAAATATAATATCATTATAATTCAATTTTTAAAGTTTCTAAATAATATAATTTCCAATAAAAATGTTAATTTATCCTCATTCTGAAAAACAGAATACAGTTTTGATTAAAAGATTTTCTAAATAGAATTTTTTTTTTTTTTACAAATGCCTTGATATAATTTTCTGGTTAATTTTCTAATTAGAAACCTATTTCAATGTCTTCTATGTCTTCGAGGTGCAATTATTATTTCAGAAAAAAAAATTTAACTCCGAATTGTTCCAAAATGAATTAATATTTTAATAATAATTTATTGCATTTTTGTTATCTATAAATCTATATACATTATTAAATGATTTAAAGAAGTACTGCTATTAAAATGATGAAATTATTTAAAATCTAATAAAAAGTCCAAATATTATGTTCTCGTGACTCTGAATTCCAAGTACTCTTTACATTAGCTCTAACACTTTCATAAAGCAGAACATTCAATTTAACTATAATAAATAGAACTAAAGTAACAAATTTAACTATAATTTCTCTCATTAATATTTTGATTAATATGTAATTGTAACAGGAATCATTATAACAGACTGGAATCGTGTAGTTATATTTGAAAACATGATGCCATTTTATGATCTAAAAACAGAAGACATTTTAATACTTCATACATTTTTATCACCACTTCTTTTCGTAGCTCTTGTTACTTATGGCAAATAATCAGTCCCACTATCAAAAAAGACCAAAACACTCAAAGAAAAAAGACTTTATTACATCATGCAATTACTGGAAGTAATTCTATTTCCGCTTTTTGTACCAGCAACAGCAAAAGTAGATATTCGACTTACATAGAGCATCTATCCTTACCCATAAATGGAGATGGATGCAAGCAGAGGGTCTGAAGTATAAAGTACAACAATTCACTTACCAAATTGATCAGAAACTCTGTTTTATGTTATTGAATAGCCTTTAACATTTTTATAATCTACAAAAATTGTTATTGAAGTATCTTGAGTTAAAATCGACAGAAATCGAAATACTTGGAAACTCAGAATCACCCCTCCCCCTCCCCCCCAAAAAATGACAAACTAATTTTGGAATGAAAAAAAGAAAGAATTTCTAATGGAATTAGACCTATTCTATTTGAAGTATTCATAAAACTAAAACAATTAAAAGCAATTATATCGAAAAATTAAAAAAAAATATTATTAAAGAACTTTATGTATTATGGTAGGTACAAAAGTTACAAAAGTATTAACACTGCTTTAAAATAAGTCTGAAAAATTTAATATGAAAATATTTGAAATTCTGAACGATAGAAGAACTAAGTAAAACAATTTGTTTTGTGTGATGACGCAAGATTTTTGGATGTTTTATTTTGTTTGGATGTTTTATTGAGTTATGTTTTGGATTATTTTTCAAGAAAGACACAATTTTTTATAATATACATGTATTTATTTTCTTTAAAAGATTTTTTATTACTGTTGCCTTGATTACAAAGCTTCGTGTAATCTATGACTCCGATTCTCGGGTCATTTTGTCTCTTTGGATTATTTTCCTTGCAACGCGTGTATTAATATAATGCATGTATTATAAAATTGCTGTAGAATTCTAAAGAAATTATAAATGCACAAAAATATTACTGGTATTTAAAATTAAACAAGATTAACTGAAGTTTTGCTTTATTTAAACGTAATTTATTATATTTAAATGTGATTATAATACAGAAGCACTGAATACCATAATATGGCTCTCATGAGATATTGATATTACATTCAACTGCCACCCTTTCACCATTCAGTATGAATGATAATAAAATTGATTTGCATCAGGTTACTAAATTTGATAATATTTGTATAATGCATATTTTATGGGTTCGGTTCCTATTTTTCATTTGTTGACAATCACTTGAAGTCAGTGATTTTTTTTAATATTCGTAGAATTGATTGGAGTAATTTCATATGAATTTGCTTCGTGCATAAGATTGATAATACTTGGATTGATACATATTCTGCAGGTTCGATACCTGTTTTTCAGTTGTTTATAATCATTTGAAGTCAGTGGATTTTTTTTTATATTTGAATTGATAGGAATATTGTGTTTGAATTTCCTGCTTGCTGAATATCCTTGACTAAAATCCTTGAGAATTTATTTTTTATGTTTCAATCTCATTTGTAATTAAATCGAATTAGTTTTTCAAGATTTTGAAACCATGACTAGCTTGCATTGGTGAGGAAGTATGCGTGAAAACATGTTTGATAGAGAGGAAAACTGTAATGAATGACTGGAATGTATCAAGATAAGATCCATCTCGTGAATTATTTTCAAAAGGAAATTCCGGTTGGATAATATAATATTTAAAATATATTAAAAAAGAATTGTAGATATTAGAAAAGTTTTTTGTTGTTGAATATATCAATTTATAAGTTAAAATGTTCCTAGGCGGAAACTAATAAATTAATATGGATTAGTAATTATATAATTACTAATCCATATTCATTTTGTGAATTTTTGGTTCACTGCTTAAAACTGTACCTAAGAGTGAGTACTTTGTTATGTGAAACATTACTGAAAAACGAGCAAAAAAAACCCCACCTCTACAAAGAAAAGGCACATATTTAGATTATTTTATACCTCTATGCAGCATTATCATATATATTATGTTGCCTATAAGTAATAAATAGTTTAATTGTCTGTAAATTGTTCAGTCTCAAATTAAACACAATTTTTGTTATCCGTTTTTTATTACTGACAGCATAATCCCTATAACGAATGACATAAAAAATTAATCGAAGCATTTTAAAATTTCTTTATGGTGAGAAAAAGAACGATTCCTGAAATCCCCCGCTGATCACTAAAATACACTCACACACCTGTTTGAGCACAGTTTTCCAGTGAAAGCTTCAAGTAGTTCCTAATCGTTACAGAATAAGCTACAGAATCCAAACTTCACACCCACTGTGCACTGATTTCTCAAGAAAAGTCATGTGTACCTTCAAGTGAATGTCCTCCAATTCTTGCAACAATCGCAAGAAATTCGTTGAAAGTCGATTCATTTCCGCAACTTTCATTCGCTTCGGGAAGCTATCGAGAGAACTCGTGACTTTCCCTGCTCCCACACCACGAAGTGAATCCACCTATTCACAAAAGCAATAGAAATAAGCTTGATTTCTACGAATGAATCCTCCCTGTATATACAGATATATTCATTATATAATAATCGCTTTTGAACTATGCCTCTGCGTGCCATCATATTTTTCTTCTTTCTTCTTCATTCTTACTGGAAGGAGAATTGCCTCAACTAGTGGTCCAGGGGTGGTCTTGAGGTTCTTTTTCGCTTCCCAGAGCCTAAAAAAGTTCCTTTGTACAGCTGACTGAGGTGTCCCCGTCAGGTAGTTCATTTAATCGAACACAGAGAGTTCAAAGTTCGTTCGCCTACCTGTTGTGGCCGTGTATAACTGCCTACGGTTTCGCTGATTAGGGTCTTGCAGGGTCTTTATTTGTGGGAACATACCGAAAAGTGAGCTATGCGACTTTATTATGGGATTATGGACACCGTTAGGAGTTTTGTATTGTGGGAGATTTCATTATTTGATTATACATGACCTTTCCCAATTGTTGCTTCTGCCTTTACGTGTGGGGTGATAAGAAGAAAAGCTTTTTAACCGCGTGGCCACCCGTTTAGTGTTATTGAAAGATGGAATGTACCGGGTTTTTTTTTAATCACATACTTCGCTTTCTTGACTTTTTTTAAAGATTGAAAAGAATTCCAAACCGCAGCTTCTTCTTCTTCTCCTTTTTTTTTTTCAAATGTTTTCTCCATTGGTACGCATCTGATTTGCTTCTGAAGATAAGGTCTCCTTTTTGCTCGTGGCTTATTTATCCTCGAGATTTTTCGTATGATTTTTTTCAGTGAATTTAACAGGAATAACATTTTCAAACACTAATCTTAGAAATTTAATTTGCTAATACTAACTCCTTGTTTTAAAACAGCATGAGAGCTTTTTTAGGACGGATCTCGTAGTTTCGAGTGTTCAGATGATGAAAATACCTAACAGAAATATAGCTTTTTTTTTTAAATCAGTTTCAACTTGGAACATTCCAAATCTAAATTTGAGATCTTAACACTAACCCATTACTGTTTCTATTTCCTTTTGAGTAACGAATAACTTATTCGCATTATAATATTTTTATTCATATATATTCTTAATCTAATCTTGAATTAACATTATACAAAAAATTTCCACAGAATTATTTATGTCATAGTCAATACTGTTAGAAATAGACTGAATAATTGACATATTTTCTATTTACTTCTCAGCATTTAACAGTACATCAATTATTAGTTTATTTCATAGTATCCGCTTTGGATGTCCAGCTTGTGTCGCTAACTTTATTGATTTTTTAAGACTGTTAAAAGATTAATACGGAGTCCATTTTTTTTAAGTATAAAATTAAAAAGCTTACAATTACAAATAAAACCGAGAATGAAAATCCGATTTTGGAATTAATGTCTAAAGAAAGTAATTTTTAACTTAATTTTAACTTTGGATAAAGCATGCGACTGAATGTTTTAATAGAATACTTTGAATTTCATCAAAATATTAAAACATTGTTACAAGCTCTACTTACATTAAACACATTTATTAAAAAAATGAACAGAAATGAAATTATATAAATAAAAAAGGAATATTTTGAGTTTTAAGGTTATGCAAAAAAGCTTTTTGTGAGATTATAATTTTATAAGATATGGCCAACAATTTCCATAGGTAAGTCAAAGCAATTGACCGATTTGCAATGATTAAATCTATTTTCGAGTTCGATTAAACATTCAGTTTAATCGAAGCCTGTTTTTTGACTTCCTTTACATCTTATTTTCATTAGCTGAATACAATCTTTGGTAGCATGGAAAATCCTCTTCAGAGTATTTCTAATAATATTTTGCAGCTTCAAATTAGCAAAGCGTTGTATTAAATGCCGCTGCAAAAACAGACATTGCTCTAGACTGCTGTATTCATGCAACGACTAGCTTACATTTGACGTTGCCATTTGGCAATCAGTAATTAGAGCGATGTTTATGATACAGATTTTACCATTTTAGAAATATGGATTTTGACATTTAAGGATTTTTAACCAAAGTGCCCTTGAAGTGCACTATATATCTACAAAGTTTTCTTCTTGCCATCTAGTGTCAAACGTTGCAGTCTTTTTGTCGACTGGGCCAGCATGGAGAAAAAACAAAATTGGATTCATGAAATTGTTTTTAATTATTGCCTTTACCGAGACATTGAAAAGTTTTAATCCAATATTGTATATAGTGTTTTACAATCTTAATAACAAAGTAAATATAAATTTTTAGTCATATATTGAGTTTTATTTTTGGAATTATGTCTTCGAAATGAGTTGAAATACCATCTCCCCTTTTTGAAAATCTTTTCATAGAGCTACGGTTCTCTTTTTATTTTTTTAACATTTGTTTTTTATTTGTACAATAAAATCTAGAAAATGCCAAAATTGGAATTTTTTGTGAAAATAAAATATTTTGTAATTGCATATTCCATTATAATAAAAAAGTAT
Organism: Argiope aurantia; assembly: GCA_026543865.1. Lineage (NCBI taxonomy): Eukaryota > Metazoa > Arthropoda > Arachnida > Araneae > Araneidae > Argiope > Argiope aurantia. The sequence goes on from JAPMOR010064276.1 coordinate 111,059, forward strand.
GCAACGTTTATCTTTTTAATAATAAATTCAAAAAATATAGCTTTCGTTATAACATAGCTATGTTAACATTTCGATATAATATAGCTTTAAACCCTTTTCTTGAAATTTATCTCGGTGAATTATCCGAAACGAATAAAACCCTTTTGTCACATACAACCGAAACATAGTTCCTATCGCTTTCCATCGCCGTCCGTTACAACACTTCCAGCAGAGGCGCAGTCAAACTAGCTCCACTCTTAAATAAGACGAAGAGACTAGCATTAAATTAGGCAACATATCCTGATAAAACTACAGCTTTAAACTCACATTAAAATTACATCTAAACGAGCAAAGAGTCTCGAGGCGTGAAAAGATCTTCTGGACTCAGAGATTATATAGATCAGCCTGGTTCCAATTTAGATAACACAACTTTGCCCATCAACACTTATTTTCAACCGGCATTTTTGCCCCGCCGTGTCCTCCTATAAACATACAACAAAGCAAGTGAAATACTCCTCTCACTTTTAAAATCGCATTAACGATTTACGTGTTCAATATGGCAGTGGTAATTATTATCCGGCCAGAACTAATCTGTATTCATGAGGAAGTTCCTCACATAATCATCAGGTAAGAATCATTAAAACAACTTCGTCCCTTACGTTGATGTCACTTGGCCTTAACGTGTTTCCCACCCTCGTCCTCCGAACAGTCAGCCAAGCACACATACATACATGAACGTACCAACGTACAGACAGACGGACATTTTCTGATGGAAGTCCCATTAGGTCAGTACGTTACGAAGCCAGCCCTAGTTGTCTGTCGAGCCCCAGCGAGGAAATTAGGACTCGTTAACTGTCCCGAATGTCATCCGACCGTAAAGACAGACCTTAATTAAGACCCCAACACCAGTATGGGGGGAGGGTAATTCTTTTCCCTCCCAACTACCCCTCCGACCACCCTCCTTTCCGCCGTCTTCATGAAGTCACAGGGAGGGAGAAGTTGACAACGCAAAACGAACAGAACCTAGAGAACGAACGTCTTCCTCCTCCAAAAAGAAAGGACAAGAAAAGAAACGAAAAGGAAAGAAAAAATACGTTAAGGTACCGAGCCGCTAGTAACAAAGTTACCCTACTGAGGTTGTACCAATCATGTGGATGGAGAATTAGGAGGGATGGGGAGAAGAAATTGCAGGGGCTTAAGATGGGGGGGAAAGGAGAATAAAGCTACTAAGAGCCCCCTCCCCCCC
>JAPMOR010064276.1:117283-146934 GCA_026543865.1 Argiope aurantia
AGTTAATTTTAAGTTAAAAACATGATTGAAATTCTTTATTATTAAATTAAAATTTAGCCGAATAAGCTTTATTAATGACGATATAATACAATTTTTAGATAGGGAAAGTTTTGCTATGCAAAATTCTTATAAGACAACTGAAAATTTTAAAACGATATATTGGATATTTGTTTAAAAGCTTTGAAAATAATTGAGTATACTGCGCAATACATCCAACTATTTGAAATAAAATGTAATTTAAGTTTATCTCATGAGAAGAAAAAAAAAATCAGATATTAACTGTGCTATTTCAGGATATAAGATCAGGAAACTGATTACGTGTAGGTTTTCAAAAATGAAATTTTTGGAAAAATTAAGAATCTGTACTTAAATGTCTGATTTTCAAAACTGAAATTTTCAGAGAGATGAAAATTTGTTTTTATTTCAATAATATATAAATTGTGCACTTTTTTCAATGCGATATTAATTTTCATGGCAAATAATAATAATAATAATTACTAATATTACATTAGGATCTAGATTACATTCCCTATTTATTTTAATTTGAGCGACTTATTGAAAGTTTATCATAACTTCGATTTCTATTGAAGAAGACGATGTCTCAGTCACAGGCTTAGAAAAGCTGGAGAACAGTTTCCAATTTTCTACAATAGATGGCGCTAAAAGCCCATTTTATTGTGTTGTGTCCCGAAGCCAACTTTTCATTTTGACAATTTTAAAATACAAATTTTCAAATAATTTGAAACACTTCTAGTTGATTTTCCCCCTCTTAACAAAGGGAAAAAGAACTATCTAACTTATTCGAGATAATCACTATTTTCTTTTATCTAAAAGGTGAGAAAATAAAATAGTAATTATTTCAGCAACTTTGTTTTAATTTATTTCAAATTTTTGAAAACTTAATGAAGAATGAAATTTTAATCATTTTAAAGAATAGAAGGCAGAAGGGTCAACTTGTAATGCGTATATCCAATTTACTCATCATTATCTACATCTTTTTGTTATACTTTGCATTGCCAATTAACGTTTATTAAGGATTTGCTTTGGGAAAGAATTGATTTATTTGTCATACTTACGTCTGGAAGTTTTGTATTTCATTTCATTATTTGTGTAACAGGAAGTCTTTTTCATGTTCAATTATAAATAAACCAATATTATAAAAATATTTCAAGCTTTAATGTGTACTGCCAGGTAATTGTCGATTTATTGATTGGTTGATTTACTTTTAATAATTTTCATTCGTTCATTCTTTTTCAATAGCAATCAACTTCATAGCAATCAATGCAATTCAACTTTGGTTCAAACAAAGAAGGGAATTTTTAGAACCAGCGCACAAAATTTTGAATTTTCTGTACTTTAATTATCAAAATTATTTTTCATTTAAAGCGCAAATTGGACTGAAATTGTGCTTTAATTAAGCATAAATGAACCTACGCATTCCTGTTTATTGTCTCTAATAATAAACACGAAGTTTCTTGGTTTGGTGCTATACAAACCAAGAAATTTCATCTACAGCCATCAAATTTGTATAAATATTCGTGGGTGAAAATATGCCTCTCGTAGGAGGTTTTCGACATTTTAATTAACATGTAAATTAATTAAAATTTAAGTGAAATTTTACCGTTTTTCAATTATAACTTCTGAAATATTATAACATAAAAATGATTTTTATATCATTTAATAATTTAAAAATTTAGAATTTCAGTTGTAATTTTTTTTCCATTTAACTGCCCCCTATTCTTTATCAATTTTTAATAAAAATACTTTAAGTGCCTTGTATAATATATTTCATTGTTAACATTAAATTCAAATCGTTTTTATTGTTGATACTAATACTTCATCTTGGCTTTTTTTTCCATTCTTGAGTAAGATTCAGTATAAAATTTGCTTATCATAAAATGTTTGAAATTTACTTGTACTTAGAATTAAATTTTAACTTAAAAATTAAGCAACGATGAAAATTTTTCAGTGCATCCAATTTTAAACAATGCTATTTTTTCCCCTGTCATGTAAGTGGACATATAAAAATATTGATTGTAAATTAGGGGAATAGAATAATGAACAGAATGAAAATAAAATACAACAAATTGGACAGTGTAAAGCTTTTTAAATAATATGAGTTTTACTTCGATAAAAATGTGAAATTTAACAATATTTTGCGGAGGTTGTCATTAATATATTGTTACACTAAATATTTAATAGAAATTTTTGGCAACCATTAATTTCGGCGGGCCAACTGGCTGCCAAAAACAGCTAGTTAATAACATATAAACTAAATAGTAATGATTTATTGTTGAATTTAGAAATATTCAAAGCATATAGTAAACATTAATTATACACTGTATAATTTTTGATTCTCTAACAAATTAAGCTGAAATGTAACAAAATAAGAATTATGATTTCAGACATTGATTTTAAATTGAAATTTTATTAAGAATGATACATTAAGGTAAGTTTAATTATTCTCCAAATTTTTTTACTAAATTAATAAAGTCTATCGTTATTTTATTCACAGTTTTCTAAATTTTTAAATATTAATTACAAAACTGACACTTTGTGGATCAAATGGGCTCAGATGTATCATATACGATGGATATATTATCTGTGTGTGTGCCAATTCAGTAGCTTTTAGAGAACTGTCATAAATTTGTCATACACAAAATTTTCGTATTCAAATGATGCGACTGACGATGTGCTCTGAGAATATTTATCTGACCATAATCAATAGCTGTTTTGCACAGTTAACGTCTAGGGTAATCATGTTTAACAATTTGCCAAAATGACATAAAACGTATACTGAATTAAACTGAATACAAGTATTGATTTGAAAGGATAATTGCTCTTTCATTAAAGCTCCTAATTCGCAATTTGAGTCGGTACTTAAATCTTGTCAAATTTAAACCACTTTCCAATCAATGGATTGGAAAATTCTCTTCAAAGCTAATAAATTGTAACAAATTTTATTCATATGTTTACTTTTATAAATTCGAGGCTAACTTTCCAGCAGACAGAAGAAAAAAAAAATCAATTTTTTTTTTTTTTTATTGCAGACAGAAACGTTTTTTGGATGATAAATTTTTACGAAGTTGAACTTGTTTTGTAGCAAATATATTACTTATGCAATTAACATCAAATTTTTATTTAATTCAAATTTCATTTTGATATAATGATATGCAAGAAAAGGATTTTTATCTTATAATTTTTTTTTACTCAAGATATTGAATTTCTTAGAATGCGATTGCTTTAATAATATAAAAAAAACTATTAAGAAGTGAAAAACGGTATTTCTTATTTCTCTTTACTTTACTTTATGTAAAAGTTTAAAAAAACAGGTTAAATTAGTCAGATGACTTCATGAAAATATTTAACATTCAGCAGAAAGAAATGAATGATTATTCGTTTGATTAAAACCTTGTAATGAATTTAATTTGTTCTTTTGATTGAAAAATGCCTGTTCTTTTATTGAGTTGCTTTAAAATTTTATTATTGGTTCAGCCTGCCATTCTTTTTTTTATTGTATATAATTGCATTTGAACATGAACAGAATATACAAGTATTTTTCTCTGTTTAGAATCTAGCTTTCAATGGAGATTCAAACACTGTCTTGCTCACTTCCAAGTTTCAGATATATTTTCAGTTCTTTCCCGATTACATTTTTAACACTAATTCTGATGCTCAAACAGGTGAAGCCTATTGTATATGAATAAAATTGCAATATAAAGTATTTGATTTCAAATGCTACACATGACAATTATATTATAGTTTCAAAGATTTTTTTTATTTATTTGTTTTTAGCATTTTCCACTATATATATTTATAACTAAACAATTTCTCTCCCTGTTTTTTTTGGGTTTTTTTTTTTCTTTTTCAATTCTGTATCCGGTTTTTAGGCTTTTCCGCGACTCCCCCCTCCCTTTTTCCGAAACAGAAATTGTTTTAGACAGATTATTTCTTTTTTTAAATTTATTTCAGCTTAATATTTAATTTTTTGAAGTTTAAGGTACTATTTTATAATGCAAATGAATAAACTTCTGAAATCCTCATTGACATAATAAGTTGTTTCGCCTTTAATTTATAGTTTATAAAAAATTACATTAGCCTATGTTATTCGCTTTGCACCAATGTATTTCAGTCATTTGGTAAAAAATATATAAAAAAGAGTAAAATCTCCTTTCCAAATTTAATTTAAGAGTGCTATACCCCATCATTTAGCTTCCTAACAAGTGATATACTAAAAGCATTGAATGAATTTAAATGAATTTTTAGCATAAATGACATTAGAATGGATATCATAAACGTTTTTTCAATCAACTGTATCTGTAAAATCACATTCCTGTTATACTATTATCATCAATGAAAAGAAGAATTGATAGTTATTTTTAAGGGATACAAGGTTAATAGGCTTGGATCTTGGTGGAAATTCGGCCATTATTTGAAGACAAAAATTATGCTTCTGGAAATACAAGAATCGTGCCGTTGATAGCAGGCAATAAAAGGAGAAAATTTCATAGGAAGAATAAATTCTCTTTTTGAAGTGCTCATTGTAGAGCGAAATCTCAGGATTTACATTCGGAATATTATTATTGTTTGGAACCAGTGATCTACTGTTTACTTATGTTATGAATTTTAAAAGTGTTGTTTTTTGTGTGCGCCTTGAGAGTGCTTTTGTTACTTTACTTCGTGTTTCTCATGGAATAACATGAACGCGGGTAATAACATACCGTTTCCCACGTTATTGGTTACTTAGATATGCAGTTAAAGCAAATAAATAAACTGTCTAAAACATGTTAAAAACGGTTTGAGGTTGAGGGCTATAATAAGGTCATATTTTACAATATTTCTAGAAAATGGTTGATGGTGAGGAAACGGGTAGTATTGATGTCGTATATCGAGATATTGAATTGTCAACTTTCCTATGAAATAAAAAAAATGTAGAAAATGAAATCATGTTAGGATTATCTTGATTTATTTTATAGAAAATGAACAGTAAAACGAAGTTTAGGAAACTGGGATTTTGCCTTAGCTTACTCTATGGAAAATGTACAGCGAAAAAAGGTTTTGGAAATTTCTCTTGAAAATGGAAGACGGTGATCATTGGTACCATAATTTTCATTTGAAATGAAAATTGGCAACATCAATATAATGGCTGGAAATGGGACACTGGTTCTTTGGTTTTCTTATGTATCTTTTATAAATTCTATTCATCTATCCGATAATTTAAGCGATTAATGAAAAATTTCTTGTCATAGAAACTGTCAACTTGCAACTTCTCATTGTAAGTTATCCACCTATTAACTAAAATCATTCGTTAACTAAAATCACCTATTAACTAAAATCATCATTTTGTATAATTTTCTAGTGAGTAAATACATATTTCACCATTGCTAAATGTATCTGTTTAAAGCAGGCTTTGCAAAGTAAAATATATCATTTAAAATTGTTCACATTTTATGATGTCTAAGAAACGAAACACGAAAACAAAGTTGAAGAAAGTATGCACCAAAAAATAAATTCTTTAAATCTTGGTGGAGAATATTATTTGTTTCTATGGAATGTGGATACCAGTGACTTATCCCTGAGTCAATCAGTTTTTTCAACCAAAAAATATTGTTATGAATATCTCATCATCGGTGAGAAATCCGACAACATTCCTTATGGTTCATGGCGTTTTAAATTGCTAAAAAATATTTAAAAAAAAACTAACAAACTAATAAAACTAATACAGGCAAGACATACTCAAAGTGCAGTACTTATAGAAAGGCACAACACAAGCAGATAGAAAAATCACTAATTAAAAATATCGAGGCACTCAAAACGCACAGTTGGAGGGCTAGCTCCATGATCAATACCTCGAACAAATAATACTCTAGGTTGACTTGGTTTAATTCTCTTGTGTTTATACAGATGCTCTGATAGGGTATGGAATTTTCTAGAAGAATTTTTTGATCTCGAGTTCTAATAGAGATACCACCAAAATTATTACAACTTCGTCTTAATTTTTATTATCAAATTCGTAAATAATCGTCAAATGGCTCCCAAGTTTGTGGTCAAAATCTTTATTATTGATCTGTAATCCATTAAAAAAATTGTAAATCACTATTTTCATTACAAGAAAGTAATACTGCATATTTGTAATAACTGATAAATGAAAAGAAAAATCTGAAAATTCATTGCCACGGAGGAAAGTAGTTCCATTCCTTTTGAAATAAAAGTTATGGTTCCACGACGGCTCTATGAAGAATTTTAAATTTCAGAAGAGGAGCATTACAGATTGAGGCTCGTTGAGGCTCGATTCTAGTAAAAATACAACATGATACACATGAAGTTTGTCTTGTGGAAGTTTTGTTAGGGAGATGTCGCCTCAGGCTTCTGCTTCGTATTCTGATAATAATTTAAAATTACTCGATCCGTTTCCAAATGCTTAAAGATTTGTTTTAAAAAACATTATTGTAACTTATTTAAGCATAAAACATTTACATTTATTTTTATACTGAAAGCAGTTATATAAGATAAAATATTTATGATAAAGGCAAAAACTCATATCCTAAAATTATTGGTAGAAATAAAGACAAATAAAAGCTGGGAAGGCTAACTTTTCACTAAAAGTCCTAAACCGAGAAAATGTTAGGAATATACGCTTTTAATGTCATATTATTTTTAACTGAATATTGAATGCTGTAATTTTCATAAACGTTTTGTTTAGAAGTTTTCTCTATAAAGTGATAATAAGGTATTCTTTTTTATATTAATTATAATAATTAATGCTAATAATAATCCTCATTGAATTCATTAAATCCTCATTGAATTCATTGGATCTAATAATAGAAAAATCTAATATGAATAAAATAAAAATTTAATTTATTCAAGTGACTAAAATATTTAGTATATATATAATTGATAAGAACACGTGTAAAATGATCTAAACAGGCTTTGATGAAATAGAAGACCGATTTTTAAATAATAAGTAATTTTGAGGACTTTTTGATTAAATTTGAGTCTTTAAAATTATTTATTTATAGCAGCTGAATTTGTTCTTATTCTTACTTACATTGTCGGCCATTTTCCTCAATTGAAGCATCATAAGGAATTAACACCTTGTAATGAATGAAAATAAAAATTAAATCCTCATTGAATTCATTGGATCTAACACTCCTAAAAAAATGCTTGATTAATCTTATAAGGCATTGTTTTTTATTCCTTAAAAACTGGAATAGTCGATGAGTTGATTGACAGCATAATGTCAGTCCGTTGTCATATGTATAACGGCATCTGAAACGACATCTGATTTTCTAAATATCCAAGCGTTATCACACGGATATTCGAAGATAAATTATAACTACCAATTCGTATTGTAATTAAATACAAGGGATGTTCAAATGAAAAGGCACGAAACGACATTATGAGTATAAATGAAGACTTTATTCAAAGTATACACCACAGGCCTGATCCCATTGATTAATGAGTCGAAGGATTCCTTGTTCACAGAATTCCTGTGGCCGTGACTAGACCCAGTCCTTCACAGCGTCCTTGAATTTGCCGTCCGAATTGAAACGCTTCCGTTTCAGATATTTTTTCAGGGGACCAAAGGCATGAAAATTGAAGGGCGACATGTCCGGGCTGTAGGGAGGATGGTCGAGTTGGTCCCACTTGAACTTGGCCAGTTCCGCGTGTATGACCCTGGAGACGTGTGCATGTGCGTTATCATGGAGCAGAACCACATCCTCCATTGGTAGCCCCTGTCTTTGTTCTTGATGGACCTGCGTAGTCTTCGGAGTGTCTCATAGTACACATCGGAGTTAATGGTTCTTCTGTGCTCGAGGAATTCAACAAGTAGCTGACCTTGGATGGCGAACTCAAGGATGCTGTGAAGGACTGGGTCTCGTCATGGCCACAGGAATTCTGTGAACAAAGAATCCTTCGGCTCATTAATCAATGGGATCAGGCCTATGGTGTATACTTTGAATAAAGTCTTCATTTATACAGACAGTGGCGTTTCGTACCTTTTCATTTGAACACCCTTTGTAATGTCTCAAATGCGCCAATATAGTTGTTATAGGTTGGAAATATCAAAAATTAAATTCAAATTCTCTCATTATTTGTTTTTATATGATAGATGATATATCCAGAAGAACTTCTTTTTACACAGGATACTAGAGGAGTAATGACAACAACTTAGTGAGGGAAGAAAACTCATCACCCATTGGTCAGATTCACCCATTGGTTTAAAAAATAATGTCTCGAACCTTTAATGCTCACGTCTCCTATTATAGAAGTGCTTAAGATGGCGTTATTATTTTGTCATTATCACATTATGATTTATGTATTCTCTTAGTTAAAGATAATTTAGGCAGAATAAATAACATCCAGCAGAGTGATATAATAAACGAGGAATAAAAAATTGTTATTTATACAAAATGACTTTACAACTATATTTTAAATGCTGCATCAGAGAATTGCCGAGGTAATATTCCTTGTTGAAACATAAAAGACCGTTGATTATTATTTGTGGTGCAGCCACGAAAAGCATATTGGCAAAGTGGTGAAACCAATGTAACTCAGGGCATAGGATGATAGCAAAGTTCAGTAACTCTAAATGGCAAAGTCAGAGTAAATTGCCCCTTTTCAACTGTCTTATTTCATATTCCATTTATCGTATTTGGCTTTCAAAATTGACGTTTGTATATTAAAATTTTGTCTGCTTGATGTCTTTTTAGACTTGTTCTCGGGACAACTATATCATTTTACTTCTCATTATTAGTATAGTTGCGTCAGATATTAGTGCAGATGGTGAAGAGTTTAGAAATGCCGTAAAGACAAATTATTTGAACATTTAATTCAGGTTTTACTTCTAAATATGATGAGAGGAGGGAAAAAAATATGTTTGATAATTTACAAATTACTATAATTACTATTGCTAATTTACTATTGCTTTGATAATTTACTATTGTTCTTGCTACTCCGCCAGATATCATTGACTAACATAGATTCAATCCTCAGTGAAAAGAAGAGAATTATTCATTTTTCGTTTCCAGGGTTAAAATAAAACTCAGTTGATCAAAGTTTTTCATGAATTATATACATAACTTATCTAAATGCAATTACGATATTTCGTTGCTTCTTACAATACTTCTTATTCTCTGTTTCTTATAATTGACTAATAAGCGGTTAAGTTAATAATAATGATGCTTGTCCACCTTATCCAAATTAAGGCCTCTTTTTTGAAGCTATTCGAAGACCATTTTGGACTTCAGACATTTACTTTTGATTAATGGGCAGAGAAAAGATGGATACTTGAGCAGGGTAACCCGTTTCCAAAAAAACAAATTAGTGCCGATGTGTTTGATCTTAAAAAAAAAAGAAGTTAAAGGTGCGTCAGATTTGGATACAGTTTTTTATAGAATCCATTCTCGAAATTCAGATCCAGCTGGTAGCCCAATATTAACAATGATTTAAATAGCTACAATTACTGATACCGTTTAACTGTTGTGAATTGTGGGGGGGGGGGATTTTGCGATGTTTAATGAAACAGAATTTCTCCAAAAATAAAATTACGTCTTGAATAAAAACAGAATTTCAACAGGAAAGGCAGTTATCTCTTTGAAAGATATCTCGAAATCGTCTCATAACTAACTAGGTTCTTACTTCCCTGGAAAAAGAGTACAAATGTTAGGATTGTATTGGCACCCGTTCTGGTGACGGCACGTACTTTCCTCAGAAGTAGAAAATGCATCGATCCGTGTTGGCTATTTTATGAGCACCCACACTGCATGTATTATTATCACGGCTAACTAGTCATTCGGGCCGTGGATGTTTAGAAAAATGAGGATTTTCATTTGCCATGACTAGAAAAATTTTATTTCATTTCTGATAAATACTCTAATGCTGATTTATTTGCTGCTGCTTAAAGCCTAATGTGATAGATTGAATTTTAGATTCCCACCAGTACATCTAAATTAAGAAATTAAAAACTGTAAGAAAGAAATTCCCAATAAAAATTATCTTACATTTTTCCCATTTCTAATAATAATAGAATATACAAAATCAGTGCTTTATCCAGCAGTACTGGTTTTAAAAATGGAATGATCAGTCTGTGTCAAATACATCTAAAGGAAATGAAATAATTTAATAAAACAAATACTTTTAATTGAAAAAAAAAAGACTTTTACGCACGCATACAAAAAAAAAAACGTCTTTTTCAGTATTAATGGATGGATGAGTTCATTTGATAAGATTGTTGATATCGAAATTTTAATACAGTTTTGAAGTGCAGTTCAAATTGATTTGCAATTTTGTCATTTGCAATTTTTTTACAAAATAATAATAACTAAACTAAATTAAAAATTCAGTTGAAATTCGTATTCAAATGAATGATGGCTTTAAAAATATTCTGAAAAATATAAAATGGAGCAATTATTCACAATAAATAATTATAGATAGTAAAAATTTTTATAAAAAAAACAAATCCTTAATCTAGGAGTAGGTGAATTTTTTTAATCACGATCTCTACTCCTCTCTAATAATAATCGAAAATAACATTGTGTTATCGGTCAAACAACGCTCATTATTTTAAATTTTTAAAAAGTTGTTATTGCTTATTCACTCTGCAAATTGCTTAAGAAAAACATGAAAGTTTAATAGCAGAAAGCGATTTTAATGAAGTTTGAGGCATTTTTCAAATCTACTTATAATTTAGTCATATTCTTTTTTACTAACTAATAATATTTAACAAAATAAAATGCTTGAAAGACATAGAATATCAATTTTCTTTGGGAGAATTATTACAATAAAAGAGATGGAGTGGTCTCCGCGAAACCTTCCAGCTTATTCTCTAATAAATATGCATTTCCTCCGCATATAATTGTAGATCTTGGCAATATATGAATGCTATGAGAGCTCAGATTTTTATTTCCAGATGCCTCATGCATAGTAAAGAATATCGATACTTGCATATTATTAGCCGCATGCATTGACAAACAATAATTACGAAAGAACCTTACACGTTCGGATTTTGGCGATTAATGGCTGCAATGCGAGTAACATGCAAATACCAGAAAAAGAAATACCCATTTTGGATGTCTTTTCCGACCGACTGAAACCCACTGAAATCCGCCTGATTGAAATGATTATAATTGAAGTAATGAAATCGCATACTAAATTTCATTTATGTCACTGCGTTTTTGTATTATCACTTTGTATTTTGTATTAACCTTTAAATGATAAATATATGAGCCAATTTTTGTTTAACTTGTTTGTTCTCTTCATCTTGAGCATGTTCGTGCTAACCTGCATTCGGTCAGCCGGCAGACAGACTTCTGAAGGATTTGGCTTAGAATTATATAGAAATCAGCAAGTTTGGTTTGGTTTATGTATTAAATTTCAACTGCTTAGCTCAAAGCGTATGTGAATTACCGTGTTTACAGACAGATAGACATGATTCAAAAAAATGAATTCTTTTGATTCAGAGAGATCTGAATCTCCACAATCACCAGTTCGAAATTTTTGATGATTACAATACTTTCTCTTTGCATATTTTAAATATAAGAAAGTAAAAATTCTGCAAAATTTTTATACACTTACACTTATTTTTACACTTACAATAAATAATTATAGAAAAAAATTGATAAAAAGAACAAAAAAATGCTCAAAAATTAAGACGAATTCTTATGCTTCTTTTTTTCCCACTTTCCCAAAATATTAATCTATAAAAAATGCCGCACTATCAATAGCAATTTTTTTTTATTTTCAAATTGTTTTTTGTGTGTGTGTGAATTGTTTATTTATAAATATTAATCTATGAAAAACATCGCATTATCAGTTGCATAAAAGAAATGAATGCATCAGTTGTATTCCTTTCTTTCATTTTTTAATTAGTTTCTTATGAATTGTTTATTTATAAATACTAATCTAGATAAAACGCAGCATTATCAGTTGCAAATTCATTTATTTTCTAATTGTTTTTTTGTGAATTACTTATTTATAAATATTAATCTATAAAAAACATCGCATTATCAGTTGCAAATTCATTTATTTTCTAATTGTGTTTTTATTAATTGCTTATATATCTCTAAAAAAAATTCTGTGAGCAATATTTGAATAAAATTTAATTTTACTAGCAGAAGATCAACAAATCTTCCAATCGCTTGGCCCAAAACTGTGCGTCTCAAACATTTACTCACAAGCCATACGTGACACACAAGTGGAGTAAAAGTAGTAGACGCAAGAGTGATAGTTGTTTTCGATCTTCTTTCGTTGCGTTACTTAGGCGCCTCTGAAGGGTATTTTATTTGTCCGATTACACTGCATGCGGAAGTGTGATTTGCCTCATTGTATCGGATTTATGCGCCGGCAAGGCGGAGTGTTGGGCCTTCGCGCGTAATCAAGCTTGTAGCACACCAGTCAAAACAGACACTTACGATTGTGTTGCCGTTCTGAACACTCACCAAACCATATAATTTAAATCCCATTGCACACAGCGTGCAATTCCCTCGACTAAGAAAAGAAGGGAAACCCCCAGTGAAGACCCGCTGCTGATCGCAGCACCCCCGTATGACTGCGCGCTCCCCTCACAGAGCTCCACACCCCAAGAAAAAAGGCCCCGCCCCCCTTCAGGCAGCCCGCTACTTCCCCCTCCTTCTCCCGCAAAGCGCGAACGCTTCATTGGTCAGCCAAATTGAAGCGTGGAAGCAATCGATGAGGCGTTACCATGGTTACCGGTGGGGGAGAGAATCGCATTGGAGGGGGGGGAGTTACATACACACAGAGATTGCGAGAGTTGCTGCTGAAGGAAGATGGGGTTGAGGGGGGGGGAGAGGGAGGAGTTCGAAAGGCGGAGGGGAGGAATGGGGGTCCTGTGCGCCCCCGAGACGTACCCAAACGAACATCTCTCCGGGTGCAATTCCAGATGGGAAAGAGAAGGTACCTCGAAGAGGGTGCTGAATTTCACACGATTTTAAACGCGTCTTTTTCGACGTGATTGAGCAAACGAAAACCAGCAATTTTTGCTTTTCCCCATCTTTTTTATTATTTTTTGTTTTCTTGTTTGCTTCGTTTGTACTGTTTAATTTTTAGACAGAGAGATAGAGACTGTGCCGGTGTGTCTTTTAGTTGGGGGGCTCTACCGAGGGACCTGTCTTCGGACCACCCACCCACATGCAAATTGGCTTGCGCAGCGTTGATGCCACGTTAGCGGTGAGTGCAGCGTCGTCTCTGTTCAGGTAAGTACCCGTTTTCCTCATCACTGAAGCTGTAAATTTGTTATCCGATTGTGGCAACGCAAATGGAGCTCCCGCTCGTGTTTTGTAAACACGGCAGAGCTGTGACGTGAATAGCGCGCCGGGCAATGAATTTTTAGCTGGAATGAATAACAAAACGATGCTTTGTATCCGGGCTGCTGTTGAGTTAAGCGTAAATACAATTTTTTTTTAAGTTATCAATTTGATAGAACTAGGATAAATGAAAAATAAAAACAAAAGCACTCGAGTATCAAAATATTTTTTAAAAAATATATAATATAGAATAGCTGGATTTTTCAAAAGTAAATAAATAATACAGAATCTTAAAAAGTATCTTGAGCAATTTTGTTATTAACATGAAAGATCTAAATAACTTGCATATTTTTTATTTATTTATGTATTTTTTTTATTTATTTTATTTTATTTATTTACTTATGTATTTTATTTATTTATTTATTTATTGTCGAACGAAAATCGAGGTTTGTTTGTTTTTTATCAATTGTTTTGAATGTACATGTTTATTAGAAATTACTGACTTTTAAGCGTTTTCAAAAAGAAACTTTAGCGTGACAGGTTATTTCGAAATATTTGTAAGACATCTTTTCAATATTTCCAATTTCGTAACTTTTAACTTGTTGGGTGTCCAGTTGAATCCTATTCTAAAATTGAATTATTTTTTTTCTTAAAAATACAAAATTTTATAGTTTTAATAATAAGTAAATTATATTTTCTTCTTCCTATTTATTAACTAGATTTTTAAAATAAGTAAATTATATTTTCTTCTTCCTATTTATTAACTAGATTTTTAAAATAAGTAAATTATATTTTCTTCTTCCTATTTATTAACTAGATTTTTAAAATAAATCTGCTTAATTGCATTTTTGTGTATGTATTTTAAAATATATGGTACTCAATAACATTTAATTTTTTATAGATTACATATTGTTTTTAAATTATAAAAAAACACAGAATCGCTTTACTTTCTTCGATTGTAAATGTATACTAACATAAAAATAATATCCATGTATTCTGCGAAGTAAAAAAAAAAAAAAAATAAAAAAAAAAAAAAGATGTTTTAAACTATTTTTCATAAAACATTTTATTAAACGAAACATATGAAACATTGGTTATGCTTATTAAATTACGTTTTTAATTTATTTTTAAAATTTGTATCAAATCATTAAAGTTTAAATTTATCGTTGATTTTATATGCTGTTGAGAAATAAAGAGTTTTTAGCTTTATTTCATTCATAAGGAATAGAATACTAAAAAATTTATATTTATTTGTTTCAAACAATTCTTTAATGTAACAAATGAAAT
This sequence comes from Argiope aurantia, assembly GCA_026543865.1. Taxonomy (NCBI): domain Eukaryota; kingdom Metazoa; phylum Arthropoda; class Arachnida; order Araneae; family Araneidae; genus Argiope; species Argiope aurantia. Next base: position 131,836 of record JAPMOR010064276.1, read on the forward strand.
TTTTAAGTGCATTCTAAGATTTGATGCATTTTTAATCTGACATATGGTATTAACGCTAAAAATTGCTATATTACCTTCTGGATGGAGCAATGTCATCTTTAAAGTTATAGTCTTGAATTGTCGTGGATACTGAAATTCCACTAAAATTCCTTTTTTTTTAGGTATTAAAAAAATGGTACAACATTGTCCTTAATGTTGAAACGCCTTTAAATGATGTTACTTAGCAAATAATTGAATCAGGCGACTGCATCATTCAAATAATGAACGTATGGATATCGATAAAATCATACCATTGCATTTCAAATGATACGTTATAGATAAATAATTCTAATCACAAATTTTCAATCACAAATTTTTCCTATATTTTTCTAATATTTTTGAATGAAGCTAGTTAGTCAAATCAAATCAATTAATTAATTTTAGCTCCATTTCATGTCATCGGTATGTAAGCTATAAAAACGTTTATGAAAATACTTTTAATGTAGGGAGCGAAATTTAAGAAAAATGATTTATAAATATTCATTCAAATAAATTTTAATTCTATATTATTCCAGCAATTTTAATTAGTTTCTTTTTTTTATGTAACATTTTTGTGTTAAAAAAATTAAAACCCTATTTTATAATTTAATATAATATATATAATCTATTAAAATAAAATTTACGGCGTAATTAAAACAAAAGAGATTTCTCGTTTTTATAAAAAATGTGTACAGTTATATTTCATTAATATTCATAAATTTCTCAATGATTTTTGTTAATGTTATTATGATAATTTTATCAAATTAATTAAAGCTGAATATCTAGATTAAAAATGAATGAAGCCATAAAAACTTTTTCATATTCAATGGAAAAAGTGCCGAATTTCTTTTAAAAGCATTGATCAGGAATTCTTTTAATTAAATACTTAACTTTGCACTAAGCTCCATCAAAATTTATTTTAATAATGAATTATAACTTGTAAATCCTCAGAAATAGATATATTCTTAATTTCATTAACTATAATTTTGTTTAAAACAATTTAAACTCTTTTCCTAAGAATCTATTATAAAAATTTATTTAAAAAAAAAGTTATGATTTCAATAATTACTAAGAAAAAAATGACTAATACGAAATTCAGGAAGAATTATGTTGAATCCATTTCGATTTTCATAGTATTGTTTGCTTTCGACTGCACGATATAAAACTGTGTTTTTATATTGTTATTCACAAAACCACGGTTGTTCAATTTCTTTTTAAAATGTAGAAAGTTACACTCTATTACAGAGAAAAGGCGATAACCAAACTTTTGGGTCCTGCTTGAGGTTCTTGTTACTTAGAAATAAATCTGATACACAATTTTAACAAATCTGTATGTAGAACAAATGCTTCTGATTCTGCTTTCGACCTCTTCCTCTTCATCTTGAGAAATATTACTTTGAAATTTTAACATCCTCAAAAGCAAAAGAAAATCTAATTCAAGAGTTTCTGATTTGATCGCACAAAAATAACTTACAATGTAGCTTTAGTTAACGTTGTGTAAAAAATACTAAATAAATAAAACGTCATTCTAAACTCTTCTAGCAAACTGTTATGCATTCAAATCTCATAAGGATATTGGTTCAATTATAAATCTGAAAGAGAAATGCGATTTAATAAAATATAATTTTTGTGTATATGAAAATGAATATAAAGTTATTCTAGACAATTCAAACTTTTAATTTGCTCAATATCCTGTGCTAGAAATCTTTCATCATTAATGAATTTATTTCCCTTCAATTGTAATCAAGGGTGACACAGCATCTGGATGTATTTTAATGCAAAAAACATTGAATGGTTTAAGTTGTAAAATTATGTTTAATCCTTTAATACAATTGAAATTTTTTTAAATGTAAGATTTCTTAAAAGAATGTATCCATTAAGACATTTAAATGTAATTAGCATGGTTATTTGACTTAACATACAGTTTGAAATTAATCAAACATGGATTATAAGTATAAGCTATATATTAAGTGATAGAGATAAAAATCTCATAAAAGTTTAATTATGAAAAAGAAGTTATTTGGGAAATTAAATGGATCTGATTTAGTTATATTTTCGTCAGTTTAATTGAAGCATCTATTATTCTGTGAATGCCATCAATTATTTGAAACTTCTGCTCTTTTAAAAAGTATTCTAACATTCAACAATACAAAAACTTTCTTGCGAAGTTTCGCTCAAAAGTGGCGAAAAGTATCCATTGCAATAGTATTAATGCTTTTCATAAAAGACATGATTTTCTTTACTGCAATACAGAAGCTTTTACGAACAATTTTTTCTTTTTTTCATGTAAAAGAAACTACAATTACACAGTTGTTGTACCATTACATCCTTATTTTTCTCCAAATAAGGACATAGTAGTACATAATATAAGGATATGGCTCCTTATTTACCAATCCTAATTAAAGTATGATGATTCGTTAGATAGTCTTACATAGCATTATAATATTAATAAATATATCTATGTAAAGCTTTAAATTTATTGATAATGAAGACAAGAATAAATAAAACCACACGCGATCGAAAGGAAGGACAAATTCTATCAGAAAATAATTTAAAAAGGGGAAAAAAGAATTTCGTGTTTTTTTACAGAAGTATTTGTTTTTTTAGGATTTACTTTTATAAATACGTCCTTGAAGTCACATTTATCTTTCTGATCTATCCATCATATAAGATTAATTTCTCGGCTCTTTTAAGAGACATCCTTTATAGATTCCTTATCCGTTAAAGACATTTTAATTAGTATTTATACACGGTAAACTTATGACAAATTATATTACATCTCCACAATCACCTATAATTACAACAATTTTTTTTTCACGATAACGCTTTTCTGAATGCCAGCAAATTTGACATAGAGAAATTTTGACGGCTTGCAAGAAGATTATATCAAATTCAGAGTGATTTTTTGATTGAAACAAGGATATTGTCGCTACTCAGTTAAAAACTGCTTGGGTTTAACTGATCATAGGAACAAATTTTACTTCTGTAATCCAAAACGGGCAGATGATACGCATGAAATATTTTTGATGGACTAACATCAGGTAAAATTATTTTGATTTTAGGGAAAATATATGAACATTCATTTTTCAAAATTTTTAGAGCTTACTGAATGAGATCAATGTTCACATTAAAGTTTTCTTTTAGTGAATCAAGGAATTTATTAAATAAAAATAGTAGCGTCAAAAAGGCCATGGATCATGCCAAAAGGTTTCGTATTTGGAAATGAAGAAAAAATTATGAATTTCAGATTTTAACATCAATTTACGATAAAGTCTCCAGTACATAGCGTAAATTTCATTGAGGTTGAAGAAAAATGGTTGAGAAAAAATAAGTAATAAAGGGGAAATATTATCGTTGTATACAATACACTAAAATAGAAATGCTATATTTTTACTTTCTTAATTTTTAAAAAAAGTATATTTTTGTAAAAAAAACTGAAAAATAATAAGTTCTGGGACCAAGAAATTTGATCTTAAACGCTCATAATACAAGAAATTATTTCTTCTATCGGATTCTTTCAAACAGAATATCTTTTAATGCCAAAGAATTATTTAATCACAAAAAAGTCTATAACGCTTAGATCAGGTATGCACATTACAAATTGGAGAAAAATATTCCCATAATTGGCTGGATTTAAAAAAAAATTAAACTTTAAAAAACTCATTACTGGGGAAAGGTTCCTATCACAAAAACCAGAATTATTCTTTGAGAATTCAGAATTGAGATTTTTTAAAATTAAATATTAGAAATTCTGGAAATAAGTATATAAACAAAATATATCTGTTACATATAAAATATCATTCGAATTCAAAGTGGCTTTCAAAGTCAATGTCAAGCTTTCTCTTTTTCAGTAGTAACTGGTTCTATTGAAGGATTCGAATGCGTGGACAATTGATACAAAGTAGAATTAATTATACGTCTTTATAAAAATTTGACATAAAATGCAATTAATCGTTATAAAAATGAATCTTACAATTCATATTCGGAATAAAATTCTAAATGGATTTAATTATTCTGTCAATAATTTTTTAAACAATTCTTAATAAGTATTTTTTTAAAATTATTTTTTAAGCCACAATTCGAAAAGAAACTGAATTGCATAAAACTTTTTCTGTATAAATTACGTAAGTTTCAATGTGAAATCAAAAGAGTTTAAAAATATAGATATTAAAGTTTTTAAAAAATATTATAATCGGAATGCGCCGTTTTTAGTGTTGAAAACTATTTTAGGTTTATAGCAAATAAAAGAAATCTGAAGTGTTTTTATTATAGTATTTTTTTAATCCATTTCAATTACCATTTTTCTTAATTGTTCTAAAAAATACCTTATTAAAAACTAATATATCTAAAATAATAAATTAATATACATTAATTCTTGCGATATATTTATCAATTTGCATGGCAGACAGAAACAAAAAAAGCCATGCCTTGCAACCAAATAATTTTTTAAAAACAGGGTAATTAAATGAAATATGTTATATGCTTTGCTTAGAATGCGTTTTCCTTTATTATTTGATTTGAATGAAGATCTTAAAAAGAATTTAAATTTACTAATGAATAAAATATTTCGTCAAGAATTTTCATGAGGCATCGTATAAAAGATTCTAAAGACCCAACCGATTTGGATTTCCTGAATTGAATTAATAGTGTTCTTATTAACAAAATATTCTCTTTTTGTCCAGTAAAATCTACAAATATTATTATGCTCTGCAATCAGTTAGACAGTAGTAAAATTTCATTAATTGATGAAGTGCTCAAGAGTTATCATTTTCCTTCATAGTACGCAAAAATCATGTGAAGTAATTTATGGATATTTTGGAATGAAAATGGTGCTTGAAAACCTATAAAACTTAGAAATCAGATTTTGAGGCAACGTTTTCAAGGTGATTTGAGATTTTTCCCGAGATTTTCAATTCATAAAAAGCCTGACAATTTAATCATATAAGGCCTTTGAAACTTCTCAATCATTAATCTCTGTATTTAGTCATTTTTGGGAAAGATGTAAAGATGACTTTTGAGGGGATGATTCTTTCAAAGTAAAGAAATACAATAGATTGTAAATCCCTTTATGAAATTCATGTTATGTTTTGGGCCATCTTTGAAGATGTTTCTTTGCTATTGTTTAGTATATTATGTACCATAATAATAAAGCAGCTTGAGCTATATCAATCATCGGGTGTTTATTCTACCGTTATCAGATGACATTGACGAACTTAAGACACACATTTTGGATCTCTTTCAAGGCTTCACACCAGACATGATGATAAAGTATGGAGTGAGTTAGCGTACCATCTCTATATCGTTCGTATTTCCTGAGGAATTCACAGTGAATACATATAACTGGATTGAATGCAAACTTTTAATTGCTATTTTTGATTTCCGTTGAACAAGATGGTGACTTGTTTAGGTTTCTTCTAATAGCTCTGCAAAGTCGGGATATCCATTTAGAAACACCCTGCATATTGTTATAGAAAACTAATGGAATCGTTGAGAAGAAGAACAACAAGTACTAATTCTTTTTCTTTTCTTTCTTTTTCTAAATGTATCGGTTCGATAAATGTAGATCTAAACATTGAATGTAAGAGTATCACTGTAACAGCCTTCCTTCATTGTTTAAATGATTTTTTTTTATTTGAATAAGTATCCAACAACAGCACTTGTCTAAACTTAAGACTTGATTGTTTTGAACTGAGAATATCAAACTAGTGCAGTTCTTCATCTCTCCTACTCAGATACAAATTCTAATTAAAATTAGTGATGAAGTATTCAAAATGCAAATATCATTGCGCTACACAAGAAAATAAATTAACAGATTCAAAATAGCTCAATATTTATTTTACACATTATTCAAATTTTGAAAGAGAATTTTACATTTGTATTTTGAATGTATAGAAGAGCAATTCAGACCTGCCAGCATCTCATCCCATCTACCAGAAAGATAAAGAACGATGAGTGAACATGTTAAATTTTATGCAATATACTTGTATCCACTCGAGATAACTAATTTGTAGTCTTAATATAATTTCAAATAATTTACAAATTAAATCTCTTTTTGTTCAAAAAATTATTTTGACAATTTGAATATAACGAAAAATGTTCGGTCATATTTTAAAGATGATGAATGTCAGTAATTTTTTAGGTCAAAGGTAAGGAATGCATTATGTTGCATGAAACTCTGGTGAGACTATCTATAGGAAGGGTGACCACAATGATATAATTATAGTCTAATTAGCTTTATGATCTAGTCATGAATTAATTGTAATTACTTCACGATTCAGTAATAATCCAGTTAATCTCATGATAGATACATTATTGATTCGAATATCTGTTCCGTTAAAAATTTGCAAGCGTTCGCATATTTAATCCAATTGTATATGAAATATCATACGATTTGGAAACTTACCAATCAATTTGGGAAAATTTGAAGATCTAAACATTGCAGTTTAAATATAACAGTCTGTTTCCGGCAGTCATCAACTTAATTTCGAACTGTGATATTCAGTTTCACGCAATAACATAACACAGTAATAGTAACATAACAATTCACTATCTGAAAGAAAAGTTCACTTTTAAACGTTGTTATTAATTAAATTTCTTTGTTTATACCAAATACAGAAGTGTAAAAATTACGGAAATTCTGTTCAAAACTATGCAAAAGACCCTGAGAGCCGATAAGGGCATACTTTCCTCTAATACTTATGCAATTTTCTTGTAATTTCTCGTTGAGAATTTTGTGGAGATTCTAAATTTATGGAATCAATCTTTATAGAGTTCTAAAAATATATTAGAAAAAGGAATTTTTCTGAAGTGATTAGAAGAATAAATTTAATCAATAACTGAAATACAGGAAATATTCAAAACAGGTTAAAGATTGTAATAAATTCATTCAAAAGTTCATTTTTAAACGTTTTTATTAATTACACTTTTTTGTTTATACCAAATGCCGAAGTTTAAAAATTATGGAAATTCTGTTCAAAACTATGCAAAAGATTCTGAGAATCGATAAGAGTATGCATTCCTCTAATATTTGCAATTTGCTCTATGAAATTTTCTAAGTAATTTCTCTTCCAGAATTTCATTAAGATTCTATATTCTAAATTTCTAGAATCGATCTTTACGGAGTTCTAAAAAAGAATACTAGAAAAAGGAATTGTTTTGAAGTCATTAGAAGAATAAACGTAATCAAAAATTGAACTAAATTTAAATCTAATCTTAATTTAAACTGAAATAAATTTATTCAAAACAGGTTATAAATTCATACATTTATATTAAAGCAATGATTCTTAAATTGTTAATAATGAAAATGAATCAAAGATTTTATGAAAGACAAATAAACTGGAATAGGAAGCATACAAAAAAAATGATGTCTTCATGTATTTTTTTTTAATTTTCCCATTTAATATAATATATTTTGTTTCAAATATCCAAATTCTACATCAATAGTAGAAGAATGAACTACACCAGTAAAAATAGCGGCGTCGTGTGATATGAACTGTAAAATAATCAGTCTGAATTGAGACATGTATTAGTGAGCAAGTATTCAAATCCAGGAAGTTAAAATATTGTTAATAATTAACTGATAATCTAAATATTTATCTTTTTTTCCAAGCACTTTATATTTGCTGTGTGATTGCAGTAATAAATGGATTTCAAAGGAGATTGTTGTTTTTATGATTTCAATTATTTCAAATTCTGCAAAGCGTTGAAGGAGAATTTAATTAAATAAAATTAATCTCATGGGAGCATGATTAAATTTCATATAGCAAGTGAGTCCCAAATATCCAAATGCTAGAATTATTTGTATTATAAACGAAACATTTTTCTTCAATGGCACGGATAGAAGTATAAAACACATCATGAGCTGACAAAATGAATCACTGAGAAAAATCTGAATTCGTCTTCGAATTGAGAGTTTAATGAGCGCAAAAACTTCCCGTAAATTGTAATTCTGAATATTTCGAAGAAAATCACTCAAATTTTTCTTTTTTTTCCCTTCTTTTTTGTGAGAAAATGTGTGTCTCGAGTTGCGGTGTATTTTGAGAGGCACCTGTTGTGATGCGGAAGAACTTGACTTAATCCCGGGTGAGATGATCCGCGCAAATCAGGCGCAGCGGATCGAGAACTCGCCGCCACACGCTCTCGGATGTGGAATCGGAGAGAGGGTAGGGGGCGTTTCCTAATTACGCAGAAAAAAGGGAGGAAGCTTCCACTCTTGGGCATCGCTGAAATCGCCGCACAAGATGGATTGTAGTGTCATCAGTGTTATAGGTAGGAACAAGGAAGAGAAGAAGGAACAGTACTTTTATAGTAATTCAAAAAAGATAAAAAAATTTTTAATAAAAATAATAATAATCTTTAAGGACACTTTTATTAATATCATAATAAGGGAAGATTTTTATTTCAATTATTTCTTATTTTTTCATCTTTTATTATAAATAATATCAAACACAGGAAAACAAGTTTTAAAAATTCAATACTAGGTGGCGCCACTGGGTTGGAATCAAATTTTAACTAATTTAATCTATGTTAATCTGGTCAAGCTTTTAAAATATTAAAAGAGCATTTTATTATTAAAGAAGGAACAAAATTTTAAAATATATACAGTATATAAAATTTTAAAACTGATATACCAGAAAGTGAATGAAAAATCGATTTCAAAATCTGCGTATTTACAAGCATAAAGTTCTTTATAAAAATATTTCCCATAATGACATATAAGTAAGTAATAAATGGGAATGATAAGACAAGGATCGGAATGTAGATTGAATTCACAGTTATAAATTGTTGCAGTTGCGAATTTCTTTGCTATCCATTTGAACAAAATCCCTTCTTTTTCGATCAGTTTCTCCAGAAAATAAGAAATGTAATTTATCTAGTTGCTGCCATTACATCTAAGCCGATTTTCTAAACAATTATATTAAAAAATAATAAAAAGGAGAAACGCTATTAGTAAAACTTCCTTTACAAAAGTATAAATTTAAGAGTATATATGCTTGTTGCATATTCTTTATTTTCTAGAATTGTATAAATTCAAAAGCATCATTTCATATTTGACGAGATTTATTTTGAAATGTTAAGGGAATAAAATTTTTCCCATTAATCTTTCTTGACAGTCAAATTCACCTTTCGTGAATAGTGAATGCCTTCCTAAGAATCTAACAGTATAATCAGAATAACGGAGGAAAAAATTGAGATAACAGTATTGAAAGGAATAAGATTTAGAAGAAATAACATTCATATTTTAATGTAAATGCTTATAAATCGTCACAAAGCTACATAATTTAATAATATTGATAGAAATATAAATTTATTGATATTTAATTTATCCTGAAACCTATATTATACTGCTTCACTTAACATTCCCTATTTAATAAATATAACTTAACTCTAGAATTTATATTAATGTAATTTCTGTAATTTATATTACTGTTCTACTGCATATTCAGTGATTTATACTACTCTATAATTTAGAATTTATTGAAATAAATTAAATAAATCTCTTCTAATAAACAAAATTAAGATGTGAAGTGCCTTAAAAAATAGTTGAATTTATAAATTTTTTTTAATTCAATAACGCTTTCAATAAAATATGTCATAACGTCATAATGTTCACCAAACATTACCTATGTCATTGTTTATTTAAAAAATCTTAGTTCTATTTTTTAGTGTTTTAACATTTTTTTTATATTAGTATTTCTAGACAGTGAACATTTTTTTCAAATAAAGCTCTGATTGACTACCAATAAAAGCTCTGATTGACTACTTAAAATTCTCATAATTACATAAGCGAAAAACCTTTAATTTTTGGATGATATTACGTTCAAAATGAATTACACCCATATTGAATTTTAGCAGCTTAAATGAAACTGTTACTAAGTGCTAAGAAAAATATATGCGTTATATGTATAAGAAAACAACTAAAATAATTGTTGCTTTCAAAGGATGACGAAGAAAAAACAATAATTCATCGCAAATTTCCATTTTATTTTCGAATTTGCTTTGCTCATTTTAAGTCCTACTCATTGCATTCATAATTGGAAATAGTTGCTACAGCGATGCATCATGGCAGGTAAATTTAATTCCAAAAATTTTTTCTTCGTGTTTCAAGATATGAGATTCCTAGTATTTGTTCGGGACACTGGACTTTAATCAGAATAAATTATTCACAGATTTTAATTGTAATAAAAATGTTTGTCTCATATAAAAAAATAAAGAATAAAAATATGGTAACTAATATTTTCCTAAACTTTACTACTGTGCATTTGCCTTTTTTAATGTAATTATGAAAGGAACTTAGGAAAACAAATCTTATTGATTAGAATGATATCAAATATCATTTATTTTATTAAAGATATATGAACAGAAGTTGTTCATATCAAAATCTTCAGATCAAATCTGAGTTCATATGAGATAGCATAAGATATTTTTATAATAAAAAATCGTAGTTTAAATTTGAAGTTCGAAATGAAATCTCAAAGCAAAATGTAAATACACAAAAGAAGAAATATATTATTGGTTAGGATTATTAATATCTTTTGACATTTCAAATAAGAAAAAGGAGCTGGCTATAAACAAGTTATGTGTTTATTTATTTATTAATATAGTAAATTATATATTAAGAAAAATTTTTACTTACACATCGCTGAATTCAGATGTTGTAAAATTCTTTCAAATTATTGTTTTTTGTCTATATTTCCTTTGATTTTTATTGATATAATTTGTATGATATTTTAAACACTTGAGCAAGAAGTAAAAATAAAGAAATGGCAAAACAATAAAAATTAAAAATATTTGCCATCAATAACTGATTTGCAATACACATTAAAAGAAAAAAGAAACACATTAATAAACTTTTTTGATAACAAACTTACTTTCAATTTTACGGTTATGATAATATAAAAATTTCTCCTTTGCTGATGTATAACTTAATCCCTAGCCTTATGTATTTTACTAAAAAGAGTATTGAAAGATTTAATATAAAAGAAATTCCTTGTTTTACTTTATTTTACTCAGAAACAAACTGGAAGTTTAGGCAAAATCCTAGAATTCAAATAAATATATACATCTTAAAATTTCCAATTTCTGATCCATAACTTGTATTATAAGTCTCATTCATTTTATTCAAAGAAATATTTTCCACGTTAAAAATTAGTTTTTAAATGACAAATGTTTACTCCGAGAACGGAATCACTGCAAACCGTTCCCCAATCAAGCAAGCCTTTCGCCCTCATCGGAATCGAGCTGTGACGAAACCAATCAAGTGCTGATGTTACATTATCTCGGGGCATATCTCCGATATCGGATTTTTTGACGGCCCTGGAAGGAAAGGATAGCGGAGGAAAGCAAGGGGAAACGCCGTGTCACTCGACACCGGATGTACCGCTCGCTTCAAAACTCTCAACCGACCGACCGTCAGCCTTTTTTTTTTTTTCACAATATTTTTTTTTATATTTAGTTTCGCTTTTTCCTCTGTCCAAGTGCATGATTTTTTTTTTTGAGGGCCTCAGGTGTGCCTAGCCACGGTTTTTTCACCTTTCTCCTTGTTTCAAATAGGATAGCTGAAGGCTAAAACTGAAAAAAAGGGGTTGTAGACGTTTTTAGATTTTTTTTTTTTTTCCGTTTCCTAGGTGTGAGTTTATGGAAGCATGCTGATTGGATTACAAATGATGACGATCTTGTAGCTATGCACTCTTGGCTACCCTATCTGCATTCTATCTTACCTGCACTTCGGTTTCTATTTTAACTAAAACGGGTCATTGAAGGGAAAAAAAAAATTTTTTTTAAGCAGGCTTTGATAACTTTTAAGGATTTGCTGAAATAGTGATTATGTCACGCTATCTGTTGAAAATTTTTTATAAAGTAATTTTTGTATGGTTGTAGATAAGGTGTATTCTAAAATTCAAATGATGAGTGTAGAATTTGAAGGGACAAGAAGAGACTTCTGGTCAACTGATTTTGGGAAAACATTTTTCCAGATTCCTTAGAAGTTTTATCAAATCATGGATTATTTAAGATAAACGTGTTTAAGTATTAATAATTTCACACGAAAAGAACATTGGTACGGTTTCTATCTTTTTTCATTGCCCTTCAATTTTTTTAATATAATTTAATTGGATTATTATATTTTTTGTCAGGATCACAATTATTATGTAAAACAAAAGAATTTATTTAGCCCTAAAAAGTTTTCAATTATGTTTTAATAAGACACCATCAATAAATGAAATTAATGAAATGAGATAGAAAGGTTTATTGCTTACATTTTATTAAAATTACTTCAAATATTTTAAATATTAATAAATAAATCTGACTTTTAAACTAATTTTAGAAAAAAAAACATTTTTATTACTAAAATTATAACTCATGTCATATCTCCTTTTATTTCTCATTTATATTTGCAGTAATATTAATGGAAAAATTCAAAAAAAAAAGACAAAACGGTGTATAATATTTTTTTCTTTATTTTCAAATATTAGTCTTTTATAAACCAGGTAATAAATCAGCGTCAATTTGTATTCGTCGCATGATATTTTATTTGCGAATACCTTTTGTCTACACAAATGCAGCTGTCATATTTGACCTTGCGACTACGTTTAAGACAAGACTGTGAATAAAAACAATAAGATATAAATAATATTTTTTTTAAAGTTAGAATAAAACGAAATGTAACATATATTTAAATAATATTGGATAATTTTGATATTTAAAAAACTTATTTGTGCGTATATATATATATATATATATATATATATATATATAGTAACCAATCTAAAGCAAGAAATAGTTTGAAAACTAAACTAAAATGAAAACGAAAGCAAAACAATTTCAAAATCGCAACAAAAATTATAATCTATTCAAACAAAACCAAAAATGGAACAGGTAAAAACTTCATAGTATTTAGAGAGCGCAAATGCAGCTACTTCTAAAACACAGATGAACTGATACAAAAGTATAAAAATCAAGTTAAATGGAAAAACAAATAAACCAAATAAAAATATTAAAAAAAGATTAAAAAAGGAAGAATCCGGCCTGAAGACTTTTTCAAGGGTCATCCTCAGGCAGGGATTCAAAAAAGGGATTTTTTCTGTTCTATATATATATATATATATATATATATATATACATACATTACATACATACATATACATATGATTGATTAAACTGAATAACTTGATTGCTTTAAATAAGCTTGAAGGAGTCAGTATTCAAATTTTTTATAATATAAAAACATATATATTAATTAAAATTTAAGAATACAAATAATGCGAAATCTTATTACCTCATAATTCATCATTAATCTCTCCATTGTGAAAGTTCTTACATTAATGTAACGTTTGTTCAATATTAAAATATGCAATCGAAAAATAGATACAAATGAAATTTTACGTTCACTTAAACAATGCGAGTTTCATAAGACTTAGAAATAATCGAATGATATAAACGTTGTTTTTACATTTAATTTAAAAGAGCATAGAATAAAGAGCATAGAATAGAGCATAGAGCAAGTATGAATAAATATTTTTAAAAAGATTATAACATTGAAAGACTTTTGGAAAATTTATAAATGTATAGTTCTTTTAATTTATAAAATTTATTTACAGTGATTTCACATCTATTTTTAGATTCAAATAATAATTTTTTTCATATTATGTACGATTTTTTCCATTACATATTTTAAATTTCATGTTATTGTTATTATTATTATTTGATTTTTTCTTTTCCACTTTTGCTTATTATTTTTATACATTTTCAGACGTTCATTGGTATATTTTTCCTTTATACCAAAAAAATTTCCCTATCAGGCATTTTAAAATTTCATCCTAACCGCCCCCCCCCCCAAAAAAAAAGACATTCACAAATCAAATGCATTTGTGGTTTATCTTTCGGATAAAAATATTTTTATCTTCAGCGGTAAAGGAAAAAGAAAAATGGAAAACGCATTAAAATAAAATTTATGTCAAATGGTGGACAATTTATCATGCAGAACATTTTGCGTTTTGAAAAATTAAAAAATAAGACGAATAGAAGATTTAAAAAAAAATAGCTTTTAGAGGGGAAAATCCCATTCCATTGATACCAGACGCAAAGCAGTTGCAAAAAAGGGCCCTAGATGGCACTGCAGTATTGGAGTGAAAGCAAGAAATTTCAACAACCTTTTTCTTTTCTTCTCTCTTAACCGGCCGTTTGCTGTCATCTCGCTGGAAGCAAACAATCCATCATTTTGTTCGTGCTTTATATGAAAAAGATCAGTTTCGAAAAAGGCAGCTTATTTTTGAATGGATCGCTATTCGACAAAGTGATATGATATTCTGCTTTAAATTTGCTGATATGACCTATTCGATAGTAGTACTTCTTTTCATATTTTTTTTATATATTTATTGATAAAAGAAAAAAAACTTGATGGGTTAGGAAGTCAGAAAGTGCCAAATTTTCCTGTAAATGCTTGGCATGTTTTATTCTTTAGGAAATAATGGGTTTTAAAAACTGCGCCAGGAAAAGGGATTGAGATTTTGTAATTTAATTTTATAATAAAAATAAATATAAACTTATTCTTCTTCGGAAATATCTCCGGAATTTCGATTATTTATTGTATTACAAGGAATGTTTCAAATTTGAGAATTATTTAGTTTGTTTTCCTTTTCCTCTGTTCTAATGAATTATAAGTAGTTTAATCTCGCACAGGAGTTGTTTTTTAAGTTTTTTCTGTATTGTCATTTTATGTAGTCAAAAAAAAATTTTTTTAGTTCTTTTTTTTTATTATTATTATTATTTTCAATTTTTTAAACAAAGTTTATTTTCAAATTCTCAAACCATGTTTGTTTTCGGGGTTTAAAAGTTTTTGTCTTCAAATTTTAAAACAGAAGTTTGTGACATATAGACAGAACTTCCATCAAAGTTACAATGAATCTCTATAAAAGGGAGCGATATTTTCCTGTTTAAATTTATTAACATTATTTAAAAGTTTGTTTCATTATTTAATTAACAGCTGCATTAAGGAGAAAAATGCAATTAATAATTTTAAATATTTATGCAATAATTATAATATATATATATATATATATATATATATATATATATATATAT
>JAPMOR010064276.1:147334-185407 GCA_026543865.1 Argiope aurantia
CATTTTAACAGAAAGGAAAATACAAAACAACAAATTAGAAGAAAAACCACTAATAAGTAAAAATACAAAAACAAAAAAACAATAAAAACCAAAATACCATAAAATAACACTAAAGAAACAAACGAAAAGGCAAGAACATACCATCAACAGTCAAGGAAATTTTAAGCTGTCGATTGTGATTCCCGCTTATGAAAAACACAAAGCTAACGGTAATTTAGGTAAAAATTGTAAGCTCCCAGCGCCACCTATTGAGTGATATAATATGCAAGGAAAGTTCTATTTTTTATTTAAGCCAAAGGATTAATCCCAAACCATACCTTGTTTAATTAAAAAACTGACATTACAGTAATTTTTAGGAAATTCATTTTTAATTAAATTATTAATGAGGTTTGTTTTTCCTATTAACTTGATTTTTATATTTTTGTATATATATATATATATATATAACATATTTGCCTACTCACCTACTTTTCGGAATGGAATTGAAATCAATTGCCATAGACAATATGACCAAAAATCAAATAGGGAAGACAAAAACAAATTATCACTTACTTCACAATTTGATAAGATCATTTTGTTATTGTTGCTATTTACGGAATTTTACAAGCCAGCTGACAGATCTGTCAGCGATTCAAGCCGATTCAGCGTCTCTTGTTTCTTCAGTAGCGCCAACTAGGGCCAAGAGTACGACTTAGCTACTTCATGCGTCACATTCGTTTGCTCAAACCCTTTTTACAGTGGGGCACATTCACACACCTTCTAATTTAATTTCGGTTTGTCGTGCATTCTCTTTCTGGAAACAAAGGAATAGTGAACGCAATTAAATAACTGCTTGCTTCTTTACATACGAAAAAGCGTTCCAACTTTCGAATAAGTCATTTGAATATTAATTACTTGACTGCAAATTGCAACTATTCTCCTGTCTTTTAAGTGAATCAAAACAAATAGAAGGCTAAATATTTATATATCAATCAAATTGACAGAATGTGCTTTCATTGAGCAGAATTATTTCATAGCTTCATGATTAGATTATTGTTTAATTTCATCTTTTTAGCTTGTTCTTTCTTATTCGATTCTTAAGAAACAGAAAAAAATATTGTGAAGCAGTAAAATTATAAATAGGAACCGTGTTAAATGGATAAATAATAATTTAATATTAAGATAAACTGTTTCTAATTTGTACCCTAATAACTTTAAAATAAATAAATAAAATAAAATAAAAATAAAAATAAATTATTCAAATATTCTTAACTGTACCTCAAGCTATAGTTTAATTTAAAATGATATTTTTATATTAGTAGTTTTTTTAACTGAGTATTCTATTCTATATTACAGGTGAACGATTCTTATTAATTATTATGATTGAAAAATTAATTCGTGGATTTAATTTCTATTTCATATGTCGCATATTTTTATTTATTTTGCAGAATGAAAACTTTTCTATGATTTTACAAAGCATTCGCGCAGAAGAAAGATGGAAAAAAATCATTAACGTCTATTCGTATTGAAAACCATATAATAAAAAGTTAAGATCAATTTTCAGATTCTTTTCCAGTATAAATAATAATTTTATTTTGAGAAATCGGAATTTTAGAGAAAAAAGTTTTCCAATTAATTTAAAATCATTTAAAACTTACTAATTTTGCATTGGCTTTTAATATTAGTTTGCATACAGACAAAATATATTTATTATTTTTTTATAATTTTCATAAAAGAAGAAAGTTTAATAAAAAAAATATAACAGAAGAAAATAAATAAATAATTGCTTTTATGCATTAGAAAATACATTTTGCCCACTGTTTGAAGTAAAACAGAAATCCTTAGTTTGCTGATAAAAAGCAAATATGCAATAAATTAAAAGGGAGAATCATTTTTATTAGAGGTTAATATTTGCTTCAAAACTTTTCAATTAAAGTCCTGCATAATATCATGCGATTTTTAGTGTAACCGATTCTTAAATGAACAAAAACAGCTTGGAATTTGATCAATTTTTTCTTTCCTTCCTCCAATTGTAAGGGAAAAAAATCTCTTCATCGGGTATGAAAAAAATACCAACTATTTCCTCATTCAACACTTTCCAATTCAAGAATTTAGATTTACATCACCTCGAACCAATTCCATTTCACAATTACACATCACCCCCACCAATAACAAATATGCTTGAAAGAAATATTTCTTGACCTTTATAAAGAAATCTTACTCCTCGGAAAGGCAAAGTAAGGGAAAAAAAAAAGTATGTAAGTCGTCCACCGAACAAATACATACTACAAGCATACCGAAAACATTCTTCAAACTCTGAGTGTGATCAACTATCGTCCGGCACACACACTTTGAGGATTTCTCTTTGATACTTGGGGGATTAGCCACCCCGTTCTAAAGGAGGATTATGGCGGCATACATTGAGGAAAGAAAGAAAGACCCCCTAATCTGTCAGCCCCTCGAGTTTCCTTCGCGTGTTCCAAACTTCTTTTTATAGAGTATTGCTTCTTTTCGGCAAGTTCATAAGGATTTTGTGAATGTCTTACATGGTATGGTCAAGTCCTTCAGAAGACTACTGGCCATGTTGAGAAAGGGATCATTTTAGAGGGGAAGTCTTTCTCAGAGACCTTTAAAATGTTTTGAATGCTGCGCTGTGGCTGCAACTTTTTATGTTTATTTATTGTTATAGTTTCTTTCAGAGATGTTCTTTGAATGAAATATTGTTTTACATTTAAAAAAATTAACTAATGTATGCTAATATAAACTAGTAGTAGTGAACTCCGTAAAACTTTATAGCATACTCACTAATAAAGGTGTTTTCTTCTTCACATCTCCATAAAATTTTGAAACTTGGATAAAGCCAAGAATACCTTGTATATCATTGGCGAATAATAGTTACTAAATATTGATCTTTGGCGAAAATTTAGCATATGAAATATTGAATTTTGGCGTGAATCTATCGCGCGATCGTTGGCAGTTTTTCTGCCGATTAATCCCTGGCATGTGGTTAATGTACACAAAAATCGAATTTATGTTTCAAACACGCTTTTTTTTCAACCAGTTGAAACCAATATTTGACACAGAACTGCAATTGTAATCATAAAATCGAATATCATATTTAATATATTTAAATCCTTGTGTTTTTGAATTATCGTGTTTACAGGCTTGTGAAAGTACAAACCGACAAAAAAATCAACCCTTTAACGGAATCCATTCAAAATTTGAAGCATAGCTACACTTCAGATCTAATTTTCATCCTTCTAGCTCTCTTCATTCTGCAGTTATTGTGTTAACTTACATTTGGACAGAAGGGTAGAAGACTTCTTCTGAAGGAATTTCTCTGAAAATTCGTTAGAAATCAAAAATTTTGGTGTAAAGATATACCAAATTTTCTCCGTCTAGCTCAAATCATTTTTATCCAAGGCAGATAAACATAACGCCAAAAATGTATTTTTCAAACATAGAAAGGTTTAAAACGTGGAGATTCGTCAAAATCTCGAGCTCGAATTTTTTGATGATTACAATACTTTCTCTATTAGGAGACATAAAATGAGAAAGTAAAAAGCTTATAATGTTTCTTTCGCCTCCTTCTTTGATCACTGTTCGATTTAGGTAGTGTTTAATCCGTTACTGTCGTTAATTTTCACACCACCAGCATAAAAGAAAAGAAAAGAAAAGAAAAATGCATTTGTTAAGTTTATTGAACTATGAAATCAAGTCAATTTTCTATGTTTGGTATACCAAAAACATAATTTTAGATCAAAGTCCTTGTCATTTAAAATATTTATTCATTATGTCAAATACGCATGTGCTTTAAGAACAATGTTGTCTATGGTGGAGAAATGCGAACTGTTGATATTTCAGCTAAGCCTATGATTTATTGATGGAAGCATGTGCCCATGTCTCATACGATTAAAAAAGTCATTTAACAGTTAAGAGTTTTTAATAGTTAGTTTAATAGTGACGACTTCGAATAAAAGCTCTCTGGTGTTTAAAAATTTCAACTCTTTTTAAAATATGCCTCAACACTTTTAATCAATATCTTTTTTTTTTTCTTCATTACATATAAGTAATTTTTAAATAGTTAAAAAAATTATCTGTGGATTCTTTTGTTGGAATAAGTTTATAATTGAAATAACATCTCGCTCTGGAACAACAAGAAATTTAAATTGGATCGAAACTCGTAACTTTGTGCAGAATCACATGATCGGCGGATTCTTTTAAAGTATTTGCTAAGAATTTATTTAAGACATTGGTGAACGTATCAGGGAGATTAATCACCAGTACTAAATAAAAAAATGCATGTAAGTTTTAAAAATATATACTTTTTATAACTGTTCAAAATTGACAATTCTTTTATAAATTAATTTCAGAGCGGCAAAAAAGCGAGTATTTCGAATTGTAAAACTTAGTTTAATTGCAGAAAAATAACACAAAACAAAAGCAATTATTGTAGCAAGGCATTATATTTTTGAACGTTTGAAAATTAATAACTATTACTGGAAATGTATACATTAATCTTACCCTAAATGCATAAATAAGTGTATTCTTATTTATATAAAAAATTTCCAAAGAAAATAAATTCGATTAACTTTTATGAGATATTAAAAAAAAGATAAAGAGATGTCGCAATGTGATCATAATGAAACTGGATGCAAAAAAAAATCACGAAAAGATGCAATGTAAAAGAGTTTAAAGAGAATTTGAACCTCCAGTTCGAAAACATCTTAGCATGATAACATTGAATCACCTACGTTTGTTTAACTTAATTAACCTATCTTTAATTTATATTTTAAATTTAAAATCTGCAGCAATGTATACAGCAAAAGCAGTGGCGTGCTCTGAAGCTATTGATAAAAAATGTTTAAATTTTGATTAATTTTTCATTGAAAATTTAACTAAAATTTTGAAGTTCTTTTCTTAGTGAGTATTTATCAAGCAGCAAAATTAAGTGTTATCAAGTAATTAAGAGCCAAATTCGATAAATCTGAGTCAAACAATTCGCCTATTAGAGAACAGAATCTTTTTCATCATGCTCGTCAGAATTTACAAACAGTATGCTAATATTAACCCACAAACATTATCATTTCAAACACATTAGCGCTTTTTGTGATTTGATTCTTAATATGTTGTAGAATTTTTCAAACTTTAAATTTGCGTTTTTATCTTAGTGTAATGTATATGAAAAGTTTTATTCTATGTAAAAAATTGAAAGTTTCAAAGGGATGAATTAATACTTCAATTTGATAAACGCTATTTTGAATAATTTCATGCGATCACATATCATTAAAATAACACTTTTGAAAACTGGAACTGACATTTGACTTTTTCACATTTAATTTTAAAAGTAGAATATTAAAGAAAGTTGAAATGAAAATTTCCTTACAGTTATTAAGGGTCAAATTGAAGTTCAAAAGTAGCGAAAAGAAAATTAAATGTGAAAAATGATTCATTATTATATCTAAGCTTGTGAAACTTTGCTTTTATTAAAGAGAAATTAAAACTTTGTGCGAAGAAATAAACAAAATAAATAACAAATGACATTACGATCTGAATTAGAATAAAAAGCATGAAAAGTATTACAAAACACAAAAAAATTGGAGAAAAAATATATTTTTTGCTTCAAAAATTAAGATAAAACATCCCTAAATATATGTTAAAAAATATGGCGATGAAGGACAAAAAAAATTATAAATGTTTTTTTCTCGGCTAAAATAGAAAAGAAAAGAGGGACGCAATTTTTTAAGTTTAGGAAACAATTTTTTTATCTGTATGCCTCTTTAGCCATCCATGTCTCTGAGCATTAAAAAAATGATAAAAATGCTCTTCTTTTTATAATTAAAAATGTAATTTTTCCTTTTTTTTATATGCAAGAATACGTTGCTAATAGCATTGTAAAAAACAAACAAACAAATATATGGGGGGGAAATCCCTCTTACTGTCTTGGTTGGTTAAATTTTCCTTTTAGCATCAGCAGAGCAAGCAAGAACCCCTTTTGCAACAGAATAAAAAGAAAATTAAAAAAAAGGAAAGAAAAAAATGAAGCCATTTTAAGAAAATGACGAACAAAATGAACTATTTCTAAGAACACTTAATGAACGTCGAAGAAAACGATAACGATAGAATTTCAAGAGAAAAAAAATAATTCGATTCGATATGTGCTTAGAAAAGGAAAGAACAAGCAAAATTTAGAGAACGGCTTGAAGACTAAATGGACTTATATTCTAATTTCTCGCAACCCGAAATTCAAACCAATCAGTTCTCCCCTAATGGTCTTTATTGCTTTTATTATGCTTGGACTTTTTTTTTTTTCTTCTCATCCGCGTTTTCGATTCTTCTCTAACAAAAGAGGGAATTGACTCAAAATCATTAGATTGTCCTTATTCCAAACGCGTCCCCCCTTCCCCTAAAGGGTGCAAATGGATCCATTTCAAAAGTCGTTATCGCCGTTATAAGCGGAAACAGCTTTTCCGAATTTAATAGCGTAATTTCACGATTTGCGTTTTGTTACTGTTGGTCCAATGGGTTTGCCTGTTTAAATGGAGAATGCATACATGCAGGGGATACGCGGCAAAGTTAAGAAGGGAGGAGTAGTAAAAAACAATAATAATTCCTAAAAATTCTTCTATCGCTTCATTCTTTAGGAAAAGGCTCTTTTAAGAGGTATCGAGGAATCTGATTGGCTTATCTCTTTCGCCTCACTGGGCACGCACTGGTCGAAACTGAATGTGACGTCATCAAGCATGCGCTGGAAAAGAGAAAGACGGATACGAAAATCGATAGAGTTATGCATCGTGTAATCGATTATTTTCAGATCTGGAATTCATTATCGCATATGTTGAAGAAAAGCGGAGGGAATAAAAATGATTTCCATTTTTGTCGTCACTTTTTATCATTATATTATTATTTATTTTTGTCATATTATCATTCTTTAACGTTCATCAAGATGACAAATGTCTAAGTGATATCGAAACGATTTTCTTGCGTGTATATTTTTTTCCTTGCCTTCGCTCTTTATTTATTTTTATTTATTTTATTTTTTCCCTCGTAGAGTTGCGCCGAGCTGTTTTTCAGCTTCTATAAAAGTCGTTTGTCATCTGCTTGCGTCGGTTAATGTTACAGGAGGGACCATCAGTAATAACTGCTAAGCTTTAAACGCTGGGGTTGTTCCGTAAAGATGCTGACGTCTTAAAAACGAAAGTTTCGAATGGAGCCTATAATTAGGAGCATGTAGGAATGTAATATTTTATTCGATAACTCGACGAGTTCTAAGTTCGAACATCTTTGAAGTAGATGATTAAAGAGAAAGATAAAATATTGGTTTTCCGGATAAAAGTATTAAACATTTAGGAAGGCTATTTTTATTTTATTGAAGAAAACAATGGCACTTAAAATTAGGAAATATTCTTTTCAAAAATATTTCTCTCTAATTTTAAATACTTTAACTCTGTTAAATTCATGCAATTGAAATTATTTTTTAACTTTCGAATTTTAATTTTCTTTTATATTAAACTTGAGTAAAGTAATAGATTTTTGTCAAATGAAAATAATTGACGGCCCTATATTTAAAAAAATTAAACAAATATTTTCAAAGTTTTTTATATAATCTTTGGATTTTTTTATAGTATACTTAAGAAAAGTCCAGGGACAAAATTGTGATGTTTATACACAGACGATGTAGAAACATTTATTTAACATATTTAAAGTCTTGCTCGACTTTGAATAGATAATATAGAAATCTTTTCATATAAAATGAAATTGAAAAAAATTATACTTCAATGAAATTCTCGAAAAATAATATGCTGAGACTCCGCATGTGTATACAGAACAAAATACATTATGGGTCTGGATTTTGAAATTCACTTCAACCTCTGATTGAAGTTTGTCTTTCTTTTCAGCCCAAATATAGAATATTTTCAGTTGAAATACGCCGACCAGAAATAAAAAGCATTCATTAAAAACAGTTCGCCTTTTCCTATTCAAAAGCAAACTGATAAAAAAATCTAATAAAATATTTAAATTATATGATTTGATAGTTTAATCTAAAAAAAATGCCCTGTTTTAAATATCTTTATAATGACAATTTCTCTGTATTCCATAAATTTCTGTTTTGTACATCGGTGTCTTATTGGTTGTCCCATCAAGAAATTTGTATTAAAATGTATCTTAGAAAAAAATTAAAAAGAAAATGTTTCCAAAAAATCAGCAATTTATCAATCACTTTTTAAATAGCTGCAGCAAAAATCCTAATGCCTATATAAAATACTTTTCACATGGATCAAAACGTACTTTTTTTTTTAACAAACAGTAACAAAAAATATTCTTTACGGTCATGAAAAAAGATGCTGCTTATAATGTCAGTCCAAATATATTACACATCCCACATTATTATGTATTGAAGAGATATTCAATGACCTGAAATGAGGGTTTGAAAATAATTTTCAAAGCATTACTCATGTGAATTAGTTTTTAAAGCATTATTAAATAAAATTTAGATTTAAATTCATTGATGCACATCGTTCTATCTGATTCATTCAATCAAGTTCGATTGGGAGAATAATTGTTTTAAAACTTTGCAAACATAATAACAACAAATACGCTGATGTAGAGTTTCCGTAACTTTGCATCCCTCCCCCCTCTTTTTTGCTAATCTATATAAACTAATAAAATACTATATCGATGCTTAAACCGCATCTTACAGATGAAGAAAATTGATTACCATTTCTATATTTGACCACAATTTAGACGTAAATTAAAATCGTTGTCAAGGCAACTTAAAACCATATCAAGTGAAACAAAATAGTAAAATATTATTTGAAATAAGGCGAATACAATATTACATAAAAAATATTTCAAACAATTTTACTGAGTTGTGTTTTAAAATGCTTTGTAGGAAATAAAATTCTTGCAGTAGAAATCTTTTTATTCCAATATTTAAATAAATCACGATCATTCAACTGTAATATAAGTAAGGATAATAATATTATGAAGGAAAAGATAAGAAGATACAAATATAATTATTTTTGTTGGAAACAAATGCATTATATCACCAAACAACCCTTTATTTTTACTGGGATTCTATAGATCTACAGCTTTAACGTTATAAAAGTAGTAGTATAAATCGCTAATTATAGAAGTGAATAAGGCTAACGTAATGGTTTATCTTGGTAACACTTGCATTTCATTTGCTGAAACATCTTGACAATGACACATTTTGTCCAAAATTATTTGAAAAAAATCCAACAAGCATGACAAAATTGCTAAAAGATTTAACTATTTATTGGTTTAAGAAACATCTTTAGATCTATTAAGGGAAATTACTAGTCAGAATAGGAAAGATTTCAATGATATTTACTATAATGATAAATGTATTTCATGTATATATTACACAGATTTACCATCGTCATGGTTGATATCATAATTAGTATTTTAAGCCTAAGATTTTTATATCGCCTGAACATTTTTTTAATGTATACCGAAAGAAAAGTAATTTTAAAGACTTAAAAAAAAGCAGTAGAATATTTTGGGGTTTATTTATCTTCAAAATAACACGATTAAATAATAAACTTTGAAATGGTTTTTAAAAAATAATATATTAAAATCGTGCTATCGGTTCAATAAAGAAAAAGTGGGTTTCTAAATAAGAGTAGCAGTTTCTTTAAAACACCACAAAATTATTTTGCGACGACCCTCCTAATTTTGAACTTTAATAAGAAGACGAGGGTGATATCTGATTTGAGAACGCCACACCGGCAAGAGGGAATTTAATCTATTTCGATGTTAGATTGAGTGTACATCCAAGTCCTATATTTGATGGATCGTAGGAGGAATCAAGTTTCGATCCTACACCAACGCTGAAATTCTACAATATGGTCATTATAATTTCTTATATTTGCATTATTCGTATTAATACATAACTAAGAAGAAAATTGTTTGACAAAATCATGAGTGAGCATTACGTTTATATATGATTGCATAAATCGCAACATAGAAGTCCCTAGTCTTAAAAGAGGAGTTAAGTATATTTTACACTGAAAACAAAGTAAAAATCGAATTAGTGGAAAATACATTTTCCTTTTAGTTTTGGCTTCAAATGAATTTGAAAAATATTCTATAAATGATAAAGTGAAATAAAAAAAAAGTTTCCAATTATTACAAATCTCTTTTTGAAAATCAGACTTAAAATTCTTCCTTAAAAAAAAAAAAAAAAAAAAAACTTAAAACCATAAACAATTGGAATAGGAGAGAAATGGGCAGGTAAAAAATAAAACTTCGCTACCATTTCCAACTTTCACCCTTTCCTACGATCTTCTTAAAAGCTATAGATTGATCACAATTCCGCTCGACCAATCCGACATCTCACTTCTTTTTTTCTCTTCCTCTAGCTTTCGCGACCAATGGAAGCTGTAAACAGTAAGTCACAGAAAGCGGAAGGAAAAAAAAAAAAAAAAAAAAGAAAGTGCGAGGGGAAAAAAAAAGCAGCTCAAATCCATACAGCACTTAAAATTCCTTTTCTATCCCCAACTCAGATAGCTCTGCGTATATTTATGTGCCTGCGTCTACTTTAATGGTCTTGGGCACCCTAGGCTCGATCAAGCTGAAAATCCTGGACCAGTTTACTTATTGCCGGCGATTAAGGCGAGCGCCTAAATGCATCTTCCACCGGACGTGGCCAGGCTGTTCTTTTATGATATCTGGACAATGTCCTTTGAGGACATTCCTTTGGTCTCCCGCCTTGTGAATGTTATACATACACCTATTTATCTGTTGTTGTAATGTGTTCATCAACGTTGGAGTCCAGAAATGATATAGGGTGGTCCGTTCTAAAAATCCTAAAATGAGTCGGCGAGATCAAAGAGTGGACAGTGGCCATATGGTCACTGGAAAAAGCGAGAGTAGAAGGGTTGAGTTGATGATTACTGTCAGTGCTTTTGTCGCGACAAAGGGATGGAGATGCCAAGGTGCCTCGGGGACGTGTATCCCTGATATCTGTTCATCTGCGTCTATGTGCAATTCTTGTTGCTTAAAATGAAGTGTTTAAGACGTTGTCATATATTCATATCGAAGAAACTTTTTAAAACTCACTCAGCATATAATATTTGTTGTTCCTAAATAAGGTACTTTAATTATTCTTAAATAATACATTATTCAAAAATCAGGCATATTAATACTTTGAACTGATATAACGAATCCAGATCCTCATGAATTTTCTGAAGCAAACTGATAATAAAGAATTTTTATTTGCTATGACCACAAATTATTGAGATTTTTTCTTTATTAAAAACTTTTTTATGAAGAAAACAACCTTGATTTTTAATATCAATCTCTCACATTAAAACTAAGAAAATTAAATTATCTGCCTGAAACAAATTAAGGTTAATTATTTGTAAATAATTCATTATTTAGAATCCATGTATATTCTATTGTAGATCGCAAATTTTTATATTCGTGATCTTTTTTTTTAGTTCGAAATTTTTATCAGTAGCAGCTTGGCTTTAAAAAAATGTTCATTTACACACACAAAAAAAATTAAGAATTAGAATAACAATAGTAGAAAATAGTTTTAATTTGGTTGTTTAAAATTTTTATGAGATATTTTGATTAATATGATTGCTTGATTAATCTTTTAATAATTATAATTAAAAGATTTAAATTTAAAAGACTTAAATTTAATAATTAATCTTTTAATAATTGCTTGATTAATCTTACCAAAATTGAAGAATCAAATTCTTTCATATTAATTCCATAATATCCAAAACTTGGGGGCTGCAGAGTTGAAACGAATCAACTTCATAAGGACTCGTGATATGAAAAGCTTCCTGCTTTATTTTCTGATAAAAACTTTGAAAGAAAGAGGGGAGGAGGCTTAACTTAGTACAAAACACAACACTCTACTTAATGCATTACTATACAAGTCTCTTTAAATAATTTATATAATTATTTAAAAGTGAAAATAATATTTTTATGATGTAAAAATAAATTGGTGAAAGTTTTACAAAAATTCATTTTTAATAAAAGCGCATTATTAAGTTCTGAAAATAAATTATAGGCAAATAATGGAATCTTAAAAATTCAATTTGCAAATATTTTTTCTAAATGTTTGATTATAAAGTTGTAATATTTATCTTACATTTCTACAATTTACATTACATACATTTTTCAAATTTAATAGAAAAATCAAATAAACCTTAAGTATTGTACAATACTCTAATATATGGGATATATTAGAGTATCATATAATTAAAAAACAATTCTCAAAAAAAAATTAACCCGTCAGAGAATATATATGCATGTAAAATGTTAACATTTCCTTCTTTTTAAATTCTTATATTCAAGTAATCACATTTCCCCTTATAATTACGTAATGTTCCAAAATCATTATGTAATCGTATACAAATCTCTTCTGCATGTGCCTGAACTTCAGAATTTTAAGTTCAGAAATTCCTCACAAAGGGAACCGAAATATTTCATTTTGTTAATTAGTTAGTTTTTCTTTAAACAAACAGCGGTACTTAAACCGATCATTAAAAAAAATTCTCGAAAATTTTGCAAGCGAAACTTTTTGAAAGAATTATTTTCTAAATCAAGGATAATTAGAAGCAGATAAAATATTTTAGAATATTTATTCCGTATTTTGTGATAATAGAGAACACTAACATTACGCGTTGATAAAGGGCTTCTAAATAAAATAAAATTTAATTTCGAGCCTCAAGCTATAAAATATTAGCTTTATTTTAGCTTTCAGTGTCGATTATTTTTCTCCTACGTGCAAATTTAACTAGTTTTTTTTTTGTGAACTGATTCTAGTAACAAGCAATTAAAATTAGTATATATTTACGATAGCTTCCAGGTATAAATTTTGATGCTCACTTAACAATGATTTTTTGATGGAATAAATATGTCATAAATAATAAATATTTGATTGGCGTGATATTTGCCGATTCTTTTCTATCGGTTTCTTTGAAATAGTAGTACAGTGAAATTTAACAAATCTTTTATTTAATTAATCTAAGAAATTAATGTATTTGAAATCTTTATTTTTAATGGGAAAAGTTTTTTCTATTGAAGATCTTTTTATTTATTGCTGTATTTATTACAGCGGAAGTGTTTTATTGCTCTTTAAAGAAAAATGCATTTATTCATTAAAAAAAATCATATCTATGTGTGTATTTTTTCTTATAGATAGAATCAGAATAAAGTAAAAATAAAAAATAAAATAAAATAAAACAGAAAAATTATTATGTTTTAAATAATAATAAGTTACTCTTATAAGACAGTGACATTCAAAAATACTTATCATATATTGTTTAGCACCAAAGTATGAAATCTATTATTTTATGGGTCATGATCAGTTACTCCAGTTAAGCTATATATTCTACAAAACAACTAGCATATCCTGAATAATTATTTAATATATCTTTAGGAATTCTATCCAATAACTTAATTACTCATTTTAATGACAATAAATATGTCCTTTTTTATTTAGCATAGAAAAATAAATGAGCTTCTAAAACAAACAAAATTTTTATACACGCAAATATTTTACTGTCAGGGAGAAACAATAGCGTTTTCTTTGCCTTTTTAAAAATTTTCTTTGATATACATTGCTTAATGAAATGTATTGCTCACAGACACTTCAAATTTTATTATTTATGAGAAAAAAAAAATGTCTTTTCTTGAATTTACCATGTAGATAAACAATATTGTGAAATCATATTATATACTTTTTAGAAACATATTTCATTCCAACAGATACAATATTCAATTTCACTGATACACAAACTTCATATATAAAACCTGTACGGATTTGGAACCCTATTTGAATTTAGAACCCATTTCAAAATCTATGAGAAATATTTCAATTTCACTGTTGTCTTATTTCCTCACTTTCACGATCAAACATTACACTCCCAAGCCGAAACTTACGATCACAATAAACCTAAAAAGTCATCCCTTCATCTATAAATTTCTCACAAAGAAAAAATAAATAAACATTTCCCATAAACAAAGTAAACAAACACTTCTGGATGCCATAAACAAAAACCAACGACTCCAGTAACTGTAATAGCCACTGTACAGGCCACATAGATATACTACAGTGCTGACCAAACGGATAGGGGTTGGGAGAGAGGACAAAAGTACATAAATGGGCCTAAAAATGTATCAGAGAAACGTCCCGACCCCCGATGTCGATATCAGCCCCCACTTCCCCTGTGACGTCACATGTTTGAGGGCCGCAAGCTCACGGATCGGTGATATTTTCAGCCACTTGCACGTTTGAGCTCCAGCGAACAGGACGATGTGGTTGAACTAAGAGAAGAGAAATGTTATTCTGTACTAATTGAGGGTTGAACCGCGAAATTGCTAGGCGTGAAATTCCAACGCGTGTCTATGTGACAGGACATCGCAATGTGTTCATCGTAGTGCGTAAATGGGGGTATGAATGAATTTTCCATTAATCTGCTCTTGTTTTTGTCTATAAATAAACACGATTCATTGATTGTTTTCGGGAGTCACGTGAGATATCAGGGAATTGACAGAGAGAATTGTTACTGTCATTACTCTGCAAATACGACCGGCTTTTACCATCAGCCGTCCTGCGTACGGACGATTACCGCCAGGCAACGTACTGGCCATCGGAGAATAGATGCAGTTTTATGGTAAGTTGTATGACTGGTTTTCGCTTGAATTGCTTGAACAAAAGAAATTAGTTTTTAATGATTTTTGGTTGTCAAATAACAAACCAATTACATGCATAAATTTGTATGTTTATATATAGATTTTATTTTTGTTTTGGGGCTTCAATGCTCTTTTATATTAATAGATATCATTTTTTAATAAATACAGGCGAGATGTGATTTTGAACATTTTGCAAATATTAAAAGAATTTTATTGTTATTATTTTTTTTGTCTGTTTTCACTTCAATTTTATAATGCAGGAAATAATACTAGTTTAATGCTTTTCTGCTATTCTTTTATTAAGAATTACAATTTTTATCCAAATGATATTCATCATAAATTGCAATATATACATTTAACAGACAAAATGAATATGGAAGCATAATATAGAAAATATAGAAAATCAAAATCAAAATAAATAATAACAAAACAAAAAATGGTGATATTGTTTATTCTATGCAAAAACCAAATGTACATTTCATAAATTTCAAAATGCTTTTTATTTCTACAAATTTTCGATTCTTTTGTTTATTTAAAAGTATGTGATTTGTTGGTGTTATGGAAGCTATCAGCTTTTGAATGCTACGCAATCGATCTTTGAAATAAAGTAATATTTTAAATAAATAAAATAATAAAATAATATTTATGCATATCTAAAAATAAACACTACGTTCAAAACTGGTAAGAAATATTTTATAACTTATTTGAAATGTCTCGCTTTCAATGAAAAAAATCAAAAGTTGCTTGTCCTAAAATATTTAACTTAACTTTCTTTCGGTTTGTTATTCAAAAGTTTACACACGCAGCGTAAAAGTAATATTTTAGTTTGTTTCAACTGTAAAATATGATTTTTAAAAAAGATGGGATTTTATGAACGAGAAAACAAAGATATGTTGCATGTTTATATCTGTAAATATAACTGTTCGAAAAATAATTAAAGAAGAAAGTTGATCATACAAAATTCACTAAAATGTCAGTTGTTTATAAATGTATTTAAAAAATACTACGTGATATACATATCTGATAATGTCTATAAATGTCTACGTGACATTATAAATCTATAATGTCTATATACATTCTCCTAATAAATAAAATTTCATCCGAATTTGCTATTTTGCCAATCTATTCAATATTCACTAATATTCGTACTCACAGGTACTTACATATATTTTTCTAACAAAAATTATTTTCTTTACTAGGAGAACGTTTTAGCTATCTTATATTGACAATAGAAAATTATATAATGAATATAAATTAGAATTTTTAATAATTTGTGTTTTAATATAAATAAAAATGTGGCTATATATTCTAATGCGTATATTTATTCTAATCCTCATTCTGGACAATTGAACCAAATTCAAAAACACTTTACATACTTGTTATTTAAGATAAGAAAACGAATAAAATCAGTTTTTCAAAATTACAAAGTTATTAAGCGTTTAATTAATTAGAAATTAACCGAAATGTTGCCATTTTTCAGCAGAAATTTGATTAAATTATTTCACATGATATATTTTATAACAACTTAAAATTCAAAATTTTGTTTTTTTAGTGATATCAGTTTGCAATTATCCGTGCAATTTTTTAATAAAATTTTCAAACTAATGAATCATTTAATATATACGTGCGAGTTAGAAATAAGAGAATGTATAGATACACCGTTGCTAGGCAACGATGAGATGTCGAACCATTCTACCTTTATTTATTTATTTATTTTTGGCATTTGTGCTTTATTTTTCAAATATTTCTTGGCAATGATTTTTGTTGACCTAAAAAGAATTCTAAAACTTATTTAATAAAAATGAAATTGCAGAGGATAGAAAGGTTTTATGCACTATAATTAGTACTTTATATAAAACAAGCTTTTGAATAAAAGATGAGTTAATTCAAAAGCATTTGTTTACTGAAGCGTTAAGATTTCGTCGGCGACCAATATTAAATATGTTTTCATTTTTTCCCCACTAATGTCGCATAATTAAAATTTTGTTAATAGAGACTAACTCTTGTTAAGTATAAACAAGATTTTAATGAAGTTTTTTGACACTTAATTAGACAATAAGTTTTTCATTTGTAATAAAATATTAGAATTTCTTCCCGAGGAATGCTGGGTATTTCAGCTAGAGAAATATAAACTGAAACAAAACAATTACCCAAAATTACTAATATACTTTCAAAAACTGTTCCTTATTTTTACTGATTCTTTTTCGTTTATCACTAAAGATTTTTGCTTGCTTTCAGTAAAGCTATTAAAATATATAGACTTCTAGAAGATGAAAGAAAATAAAGAATTTATGGAAGATATTAATCAAAGTATAAGTGTTATAAATTGAAAATAATCCATGCCAGTAAAAATTAGTAACCAAATATTTTTCAACTCAATGTGCACCAGGCATTCAATGCCATGCCTATCAGAATATTCCTGTGAGGTTGGAGGTTACAGAAAGAATTTTTGAAGAAATATTTTGGAAAAATTTAATTTTTACTTTGAAATGCCAGATGAATCTCTAATAAACTGCTAAAGAATTATTGTGACCTACTTGTGTTAATGAGCTATTTTTTGACAAATTCTAAAAATTAGCAATAAGCATAGTGATTTCATTAAATTATTTTAAGACTGAGTGAAATAAGAATTTTTAAGTTGAATTTTAAAATCAATTTAAAAATTGTAATATTATAATACATATTAACATTTTTTATTATTTAATACTTTTTAATGAGTTGTTCACTATAAATTCCGTAAATCAACAGTAAAAAACGGGGATTTCTGTAAGTTACCATAGTAATAAGTGAAACATGAATTTTATATTGAACAAAAATTCCGAAATCATTTCAAAAATGTTAGCATTATAATAACTACATCATCTATAAACAATGTATAAATATTTTTAATATGTAAGTACTATCTTTGTATTATGTAAGTAGCTCTGTATGTTTCTATATCCAGATATTTAAACATATCATTTTAAATGAAATTATTTATTTAATGATTTATTGCTGAAAATCAATAGTGATTACTAATTCATCTATAAAATTAAATTTAGAGACCAGAATTCAGAATCTTTTGCATGTATTTATGGTAAAAAGAAAAACAAGTTAAAATTTATAATATATATCGGCATATTTTCAATAGTATCTCTCTATCTTCATTTCTCTCAATAATACAGTTTATAAAGGAAAACTGTTTTTAATCACATTGTTTCTCTGAAGAAAAAATAATAATTTAAAATATAGTTGAATCCTTTTTTGAAACTGACTTAAAGAATAACAAACGATAAAGCTAAATAATAATAATAATTTAAAATATAGTTGAATCCTTTTTTAAAACTGACTTAAAGAATAACAGACGATAAAGTTAAATTATTTTTCATTGCAGGGAAATCGTAGAGCATCAAACTTTTGAAATTAATAACTATTTGAAATACATTAAATTATTTACAATTGATTTTTTTTATGATTAATTAGAAAAATCAATTATATGAGGTCTGATATATTATTTAGATACTTTTTTAAAATCAAAACTTATCCCGAATACTTCATTTCAACTTCAGAAATCTATTGCTTAAGCTGAGTAGTAGTAGCGGATTCATATTGCTCGCCAATCAGCTTTGAATACAATACAAAACTTTTAGACAAATTTTTGGGAAAAAAGCACAATAAAGCGATTAGTTGTAAATTTTTTAATGATATAATTTATAAAGATAAATATGGCTTTAGATATTTAAAAATAAAAGCGCATATTTGGCAGCTTTAGATATTTAAAATTAAAAGAATTCGAGTTTTATTTGAATGCTTTCATTCTATGCTGCCATCGTGTCTTTTAAACTGTATTGCTTTCATTTGGCATTTTTAAATTGATATTACAAAATTAAATTAGGAATAATCTAAATAATTAATTAATTAAGATTTAACTAGTTGAAATAAACTAAGAAATCATTTTTAGCGAAAGAAAATACCTTATTTTCCTTGAAATAGGCTAATAAAAATAATAGTAATTCTCCAACCATTCATTTCTCTCTCTAGAGATCTGAGTGTTCCTGGGCAAAGTTCATCCATCACCATTCCCGGGGCTGCGGTATACCAGGGCTGTGCAGGGGCAACCGACGACGTCATGCCTCACAAAGGTAAATTTCATTTAAAATGACATTTTTATTTTATCCCCTACAAAAAAATGTAATGGATGAATCTTAAAGTTGTTAGAAATAGCTTGGAGATATTTCAAAATTTTAGAATCTAATAAAACTATTATATAAATACAAATGAAACAAAAATAAACAATTGAGGAATATATAGAAGAAAGAAATTATCAAAGAATTTTTTTTTCTTATTGCTGACAAGTTTATGAAAATTTATTGGTGCGTGTCAAAATATATTTGCAACATTTATTAAATTTGTCATTTTTAAAACAAATAAACATGCAAAAGAATAGAAAATAGAATTATTTAAGCAGCTTTAATTTTACAAACCAAGGACTTGAACGAAGTTTTCATTCTAAGAATTAAACTTTTATATTTTATGCATATATTTAAAAATAATTTTAATATTTTCAGAAATAAATTTTCCTTTTAGTATATTAATATAATTCTAGACAACGCTATGTTTTATTTTGATGCATTTGTTGAGTTAAAGTTTTAAGTATATTATTTCATAAATATTCTATCAATGCTTTTCATTAAATTATCTGATGTTCCCATTACAACTGTATCATTTCTTGTACCCGATTTATTCAAGTTTCCAGACAGAAGCTTATTTAAATCATGAAAGTGGATATAATAATATTAAAATTTTAATGGCCTTGTATCAAGAACATTAAAAATAAAAACACTTAGTAAAAAGAACTTATGATAAAAGATAAAATATGTGTAAAAGTTAAAGCAAAAAAAATTAAAGAAAAAAATTCTATTCAATATATTTCTAAGAAAATAGTTATTTTGTAAAATTTAAAAAAACAACAACCTAGATCTAAGCCTTAAATTCCTATATCTTAAGTTTATTCATATTTAAAAAATATTTCACCATAATTAATTATAAGTTGTTTACATCTAGAATAAAATGTAATGGAAAATAACAACTATAAGAAAATTTCCGAAATTCTTATTTCAGTTTATAATATGCGAAATGTATATTTTTCTTTGAAGAGAGAAAAAAAACACCGAATAATTTAAAATGAAAACAAAATAAATTGTGATGCTACTAAATTTTTTTATTTATTTTCAAAATCTGAATTTAAAATAAATGGCTGGAAAATTTTATTTCAAATTTCGCATTAAAATATCTTATTTGAAAGAGAGACTTTTTTAACTGTTTGGTTTGAAAGTGAATTATTATTTTTTTACTTGCTATAAAATTCATAAATAAGATTTTCATTTCATATTTCTTTTTAACTAATAATAATTTATATCTATATTTTTGTCAAATATTTTTGTAGGAAAAATGAAAATAAATGGCAAACGAAATAGCTCGTGAAATCTCATTATAATATATATGATTTTTGAGCTTTGAATGTCTACTAATAAATTCAAAATGAAATTACTCGCAAAAACTCATTATAAAATACTAGCTTTTTATACTTTTGAAGGTTAATAACTCAGCACAATTCGAATATTTCTTTCACGCTTCTTACCTGCATTTTGAAGTCAAATTAAAAATGAAAGAAATGAGCAATTTTTTATTTATATTTGTAATATTATGATATACATTAGAAAGAAAATAAAATAGGTTTTCCATTTCCTGTGATTCATTACCATCCTTTTTTTAATGGTATTCTCTGGTCTATTCAACATAATATTTTTGTTGAATAAGACTTGGCTTTTATAAGGAAAAAAAAAAAAAAAATAGAATTTGAAAAAGTTATATGTCTCTTTTTGGTAAAATTTCTTCCTTCCATTTGTTTTAATGATTTAAACATAATTTAAGATAAACAAAAAAATTTCTTCTTTCCACCTCGTGGAAATAAATAGCTGCTCAATTTAAATGGATTTCTAAATTTCTCCCACTTTTTTGATCTAAGAAATTATTTTTATTGTAAATTCAATCCTTTGAAAACTTTAAGAACAAAACCGAGAAAAATGCGTTCATGTAAAATAAATTGTCTTTTCATTTAGGGATTCAATTTCATTATTTCTCTCTTTCTCTCTATTTTTTCCCAAGTTCAATCTTTTACTAAGTAAAACTTACAAATGAATATTCGGTATATTTTCGGCTATTATGTGGAATCCGATTTTTATTTTATTTTGTTATATTCATTACAGAATTCCAAATAAAATTGGTAAATTTATTCATTCAATTCAAATTTACTATAAAATTATACATTTTTTTTTTTTTTTTTTTTTTTTTTTTTTTTTTTTTTTTTGTAATTTTCAATAACAAAATTTTGCAAGGTTCTTCCTAGATAATATTTTCAGTGTGCCTGAGTTACTTGATTTTTAAATAATTTGAGAGGATTCTAATCAACAAAATGTATTCATTAAAACAAAACAAAAAAAATTTCCACATATGTTAAGAATTTGTGCAATTTCATACCGTTTTAATGATTTAATTAATGAATTTAAATCTTCGGATTTTGAAAACCAATTTTTTGTTTTATTTTTTATTTTTTAACTAAATGTTTTAAAATTATATATATTTTTTTATCAATAAGCATCCATTGGCTATTTGAACTGTGTATTTTTTTTTTTTTTTTTGTGCAGATAAAACGTAATTTAACAAAAATGAAACAAACGCAAGAAATCTCCGCAATCTCAAAAAGAAAGAATTTCCAGATTACACTAAACTCTATTATACATATTATACCAAGGTAGGGAATTAACATGTTTATTTAGTAATTAATTATGCCAAAATCGCCAATCTCGATATTTCAATCGCCATGTTGGCACAGTTTGCATTTTTTGGTGATTAATACCGTTAAGATCCTAGAAATAAACAAATACTCGCTGAAAGTCTTTGATTTCTGAATAATGGATATATACATATTTTTCACCTTCGTATCAGTATAAATGTCTACAATTTTTATTTTTTTTATTTAAGTGTCATATAAAAATACAAAGTAAAAAAACGAATAATTTCTTTCCATTGCAACTAAGAAGTGCAATGTGCAATTATACGAAATAAGACTTTTAAATATTTGAAAACAAATATGTATTTCTGTAAAATTAAACATCGAAATATTTACTTTGAGTCTAATACAACAGGTATTCAACAGCCAATAATAAAAGGAATTCCTTAACATTTCTGTAAGTATTTAAACCAAGATACTTGCATATATTTTTTCAAACACTGTACTTTGCTTTAACGAAACTCTTATGAATACAAAGCATGTGTTTTAGCCATTTCCAGCGAGATAAAAAGAAATTTTAGTCGTTTCGTTGCTGCTGAATTTCATTCCACACGTGGAAGACGGAGTGAATCCCTAAATCCGTTCTTTTGCTGGTGCAGGGACTGTCAGCGCAATATGATAAATGGATTCTTCGGAGGTTCCGTGGCCATTTTCTTTATTCATGAATTTATTCACAGTCATGATGATTATTCCTTTAATGTTAAAGTTGGAGCTCGGTCTTTTTACATCTGTATAGAGGTTGGTAGGCAAGTAATTGTTGGGGTGAGGAGGTTTAAGTGTGTGATATTGAAATGAAAGGAATGAAATTGGACTTTCTCATACCATTGATATTTTTGAAGAAATATTTTCATCTATTTAATAGCTTGGTGGCCGTTAAAACTTTGAATTTGTGTTCTGAATGCAAATGCTGGATTTATATTGTTAAAGAGAAATAGAGCAGCCACATCTTATATGAGACATTTATTTTATAAAATTGTAGGGATAGTAGATATTTTTTTATAAAGTTATAGCAATTTTAAAAAATTTATATTTGTTTTATTCAACTTTCGTGTCTTTATTTATTTATTTTTTAACAACTAAAATAACTTAACTGTTTTAGGTTTGGTGTAAAATTCAAAATATTTGATAAGTTTAGAAATCTGAATATTGAAATTCGTTTATTACTGTTCACTCTTATTGACTGAATTAGGTTCAGATTTTATGCAAATTTTGATTTAAGCTTTGGATATTCAAAGGAATGTATTATGTGAGGATCAAAATGCGTGACAAGGAAAGGAAGACTCGCCTAGTAGAAATTTCAGTGAGTATAATGTGTACGATCAATGCGTGAATGTTTTCAAATTAAATTTAATTTTCACAAACGAAGAGCTGATCAAAAATATTTTTTTTTTGTGTGTAGCCTTTTTAGAATAACTAAACAAAATGAATCAAATATTTTTATGCATAAAAATTGCTATATGGTTTAAAGTAAAAAATTATTTCAAAACGTTATTATTATTAATTGAGGTTTATTATTGTTGTTATTATTTAATTGCGGTTATTACATTTTAAGTGTTTGCTAACTTAGAAAATAATTTTTCAAAAATCCAATAATGCATTGCAATTTTAGAATTTCCCATTTGGTAAATATTTATACGTTTAAAATTTTCAATTAATTTAAAAAAAATATAGAACATTAATTTTTAAAAAATTTTTATTTATAGGAACGCATAAAAGTACATTCCACAACATATTTTGAGAGCATTTTGTAGAGTTTATGTAGACATCAATTACAAATTTTTAAAAAAGGATGATATGTTACTTATAATACAATTTGGGCAGAGATTTTGTTTTCATATCCTATTTCATATTTTAAAAATAATGGAATTTCAGTAATTTTCGGAATTATTTCGTATAACAGTATTTTACTTTCCATATACGTCATGAAATTGCTAGCAATTCCCTTCAATCTAGAAAATGTTTCGTATAACATTATTTTATTTTACATATACATCGTCACAATTGCTAGCAATTCCATTTATTCTAGAAAATGTTTCATATGTTTCATTTTATTTTCCATATACATCGTCTCAGTTGCTAGCAATACCATTCATTCTAGAAATTGTTTCATATAACATTATTTTCCATTTGCGTCGCAGTTGCTAGTATTTAAAATCATACATGGGCAAAATGAATGAATATCGAACGATACTTCTTCTTGCGTATAATTAGGTACCACCCCGCCACCACTGAACGTAGCAGTATAGACAGGATATCGAACGATACTCAGTTCACTTCCAAACTTACAATATTTCAAATTGCATTTCTTTATTTACTCCAAACAGTTCATTCTTTTTCACCGACACTTTGCTAAAACGTTACTTTATGAACCATCTTCCCTTTCCAGCATTGATGTTTTTCAATATCAAAATCCCGCGCTATTGTTTAAATTTGTGATACAAAAGGTCAACAAAACTCGTTAGAAACATTTCCATCCGCAAATCAATCGGACACGAGAAGTTCTTCAAACCGAAACAACAAGTCAGCAAACATTCTGAGCAAACTCTGTGAGGGCTGAAGGCTGCCTTCTTCGATTAACTGACAGACTTCCATTCTCCAAGAAAATCATTGATTTTCCTACCCACCATTTAGCTCGAGTATGCAAATTCATCAGTGCGCTCCAGGCGCAAAGCGATATTGATAAAGAGATCAGCTACAAGTTACAGCAGAATCTTCACTGCTGTACTTACTACGCTGGGTGGGTTATTTTTTTGCAGCCCTAAATCGAAGCGTCTTGTAATGTTTTATTGCATTGTAGTGGCTTTGACTTCCTTTATTTCTTCTGGTGATCGCTGTATTGTTGGATGGATTTCCCCATCCCTTTTCGGAGGGGGGTGCATTGTGTTCCCCGCAGGGTATTTTGTGGGACGCTAGATTAAAATCGAAGCCTAAAAGCGTTGGTGGCAAATATGGCGGATGAGATTTAGATACTAGGATGCTGAGGGGTTGTGGACAAAGTGAGAGAAATCGAATGCATATTTCAGGGCCAAAACTATGCTTATGTGATTACAGCAGTAATACAGCTTCTTCTGAATTATTTGATGCTTTTGGATTATTTGATGTTATACTGTAAAAAGGTACATGAAAATTTTTTTTAAATGTTTTAGTGTATATAAGTAAGTATCTAATTGTAAATATCCTTTGCAGATTCTTTAGAATTGATATTCTAAATATCTATTAACTTTTCTTAATTTATGCATTTTGTACCATTTTTTTATCCTAACTATCCCATTAAATGCTAAGACATTAATTATAAATATTCGTTTTCCATTTTTAGCCATTTTTTTTTTTAATGCACGAACGGCACATTGAAAAATGTTATTTTGGAGGGGGAGGATTATTACATGCATGTTAAATTTTTCAGCGGCCATATTTATGAAAAACTGATTCAATTGCTGTTTTCTTCTTGCTTTGGTTTTCGATAAAATGAGAAAGTGTGCAATATTACACCGAGACTTATTTGAAACATGGTGAATCAATCAGCGCAAAACTGGCATTTTTATTGGATATTTAAGAAACTGCCATCGTGGAATGCAATTTTAATTAATATAATTGAAACCTGTAAAGTGTTTGGTTGGAGAACCAAGTTTTTTTCTTTCTTTCATCAAACCAAGTTTTCTAATTATTTACTTTCGTATTCAGTATGATTGTTCTTATTTGAAAAGTTAAGAAAGAAAGCAAAGAAAATGTATATAAAAATATTTATAATAATCTATAATAATATAAAGTTAGCTCTTTTTCGGATTCATTTGGACTTTTTTATAGTTCAGCATCAGAAGTAAAACTTTCAGTAATAAAAAAGGTTTATTTCTGTATTGCTCAAAATTAAAATTACTTTTAAATCATAATCGATTTTTATAAATTGAGCCTAATTTCTTAAAGCAAAATTTTAGCAATATTTTAATACTCTCCGGCCATTGCTGTATCATTTTAATTGCCACCCAGTATCTTTTAATGTTAATATAAGAATTTATCGACAATAAACTATGCCAAAATATTTAGCAACTCATTTAATTATTTTTTTTCATTTCAATACGTATGATGAATTTTCATCCTATATACTTCAATATTTAAAGGCTTAAATTTAAAAATATAAGGGATTTACTCTTACTTTGTTATATCCATACTAAGCAAAAATATAAGGGTTAGTGCTCTAACTACCTTTGAAAAATTCCCGACCTATAAATAATATTTAACATACAAAACGGAGCCCCTTCAGCGGGTGTTGGGACTCATAATTCGTCATAAACACCCTGGTTCCTGTTCTCTATAAGCTATTCTTGTTTCTGGTCGTATGACGCATGTCCACACTCCGCTAATGAGATCTCTCAATTGTGGAACATGTACAGAGGGGTTAACGATAAATATTCTTATGATTCCGGTGGTGGGAAAGGGGATGCCCAAGGGGGTGGCACCGTGCGGAACATACCCTGTGGGAAACGTTTAGGTTTCGGCTGAGTTCACCTACGGCAACTTTGTGGCGTGCTAGAGACAGTTGTAAAGTAATTTAGCTTGGAGATGAAAAATGGTTCTGAATGTTCCATGTCAATTGTAAATGCTCACTGACTGACAAATATTTTGGAAACGTGTCCATTACCGATGTTTTGAAGGGTAACGTGAGTAAAGATACATTGTTTGACGGACATTTTTCTTCAGAAAATTAATAACAATCAATTTATGGGTATTAAATAGAAATATTTTAATTCAAAAGAGTTAGGACGGGCAAAAATTTATGAAAATTATATTATCTGTAATAAAAATAAAATTTTAATTCTGTTTTTCTAGAATTTTATGACATCATCAGTTTCGTAATAATACAAATGGTGATATTGGTTTATTACTATAAATTAATATCAAACTTGTACATTATATATTATTTTGGAACAGTTTAAAATCTTTAACAAATATTAGGATCCAAAATGCGGAAAAATATAAATAATAGTTCAGTGCTTTTTCTAAAGATTTTGAATAATAATGGATTTCTGACGGGAAAAAATTCTATAAATATTTCCTTCATAAAACAGAAATTTTTAATATTTAAAAGTAAAAGCTATTGATAATAAATTTAAGACTATCATTTGAGCTGCAATTGTTATTAATATATTATAGTATCTGTAAGATAATATTTCATAGATTTAATAATCTATGAAATATTATCTCTTTATCTGTAACAAACATTTTACTTAAATCATTACACATATCTATTAATCGATTAATAAGTATACTAGAATAAGAAAACTGTTGTAATGAGATATTTTAGAAGCTAAGGTATTTTGCATAATACAAAAATAATTATTTCATTCTTAAACTCGATCATGCGGATTAAAATTTAGCAGCTGGAATCCATAATCTTTAATGTACAAACCGTATAAGAATTTTTTTAATTTCAGCTTCTATTTTAGCTTTTAAATGATGAAGAAACTGAGGAAATTATTAATGATTTCTTTACCAGGGTATAAAAATTATTAGTACTTATTAAGTAATGAAATTTTATTTACACGCAACCAAAGATTTTAAACTGTATAATGCAGTGC
This sequence comes from Argiope aurantia, assembly GCA_026543865.1. Taxonomy (NCBI): domain Eukaryota; kingdom Metazoa; phylum Arthropoda; class Arachnida; order Araneae; family Araneidae; genus Argiope; species Argiope aurantia. The sequence goes on from JAPMOR010064276.1 coordinate 174,398, forward strand.
ATCCTATGACATTTCTCCAATACATGAATCTTCGCAATCATTCTTAGAACACATTTTTAGATTTTACGATCATAAAATAGATTCAATTATTTTTAGAAATAATTTTTCATTGTATATATATTGCTTATCTTAGTTTATTAAAGCAGGAAGGCTGACATTATGCATTTAATCATCTATAGATTCCCGACGCAGTGTATACAGTCCTATTCCCTTGATCGCCGTTCAAGATACAGGTCAGTGATTTTAATTATTTATATAATTAAGTTCATGACCTGCTCATTATTATGTGCAACTTCAATTTAACAAATAATTTAAAAAATCCTCCAATACATGCGCCTCCCTACAATCTTTTTCCTTATAATATTGAGAAACAAGAGTCAAATATTAAATTTCACTTTATAGTATTTATATTAAGCAGCAAAGTGGAAAAAGTAGAGTGGAAAATGTAGTAGATTTTCATCTATTTGGATTAAATTGGATCAGATTCTACCTATAATCTCTGGATAACTGACAAAAGCAAAAAAGGTATTTCTTACAAGAAAAGAAACAAATTTGTTCATAATTTTATTAATTTAATAATAATATTATATAGTTATTTATAGTATAATTATTGATTTAATAACTATAAAAATAAAGTTATTTATATTTAGTATACATACATATTATATTAATATATCTCCTCTTGAAAATATCAGTCAAAATCAGTTTCTTCGATGCATTTATTTAATCGGGAAGATTTGTTTATAATTTACTTATATTTTCTTTGTTCATTCTCTCAAAACGATCAGGATGCTGGAATAATTTAAGTTTTACCGAAAATTAAAAGAACTAAAATAGTACTGAAACATTTATGAGGTTACTTTTTGGAAGTTCTTAAAGCTCATTGTTGTAAAATGTAGTTGCTCATTGTCTTCTTCATTGTTGCCTGTAAAACAGTCTCTAATTCGAATATTATTTCCAATAACTTATATAAATCCAATCAAAATATTAAAAGCAAAAGAATATATTAAAAATAAAACCACAGGGATTTAAGCTCTTAATTTCAATGATGGTAAATAAAAGTAGTTTAAGTTATCTTTAAATTTAGGAATATTACTAGATATCAGTTACTGTGTTTTTCCTTTTAAGAAGTATTGAACAGGAGCTTACAAATCCAAACGTAATTTCAAAAAGTTTAGAGAATATGTATTTTTTATCAGATTTGTAAATGCATATGACTAAATTCCATTTTGACTTAATGAGGAAAAATTATTTAAAAAATATTATTGTTTTAAATAATGTTTCAAAAATTCAAAATGTTGATATATTTGGGTTGACAAACTATTTTATAAAATACGATAATAATAGTTTTGTTCGAACAGGTGCTATTTTAAGGCCCTGTTTTATAATCCCAAAATGTATAATTATAGTGAAAATTTTTCTATCATATACATATTTATTGTTGATTTCGTCTTGATATTTTTTATTATTGTTTTTAAAGAATAGTTATTTCTGCACTATTATCAATATCAACTGCTCAAAATATGGCCCTACTCTGCAACATTTACATTTTTTACCCGTTATCAGGCATTATGTGTATCAATTTAAAAGAGAAGTTAAGCAGACTTATGCAATATTGTTTACTTTAAAAGATTTGTAACTACAATTTTTATGTAATCATCTGGTGCGAAATAACTTACCATCTAACGTTCTTTAGAAAACCCAATAATTATATTATTCATTAGATTTAAATCAATAATAATATAGTAATGTCTTTTAATATTTTCGATTAAAGAGTATTTCAGTACCAACGATAACTGCTATTGTGCCAACTATTATTGTTTTTCTTTACAGTTTTTTATGCCCTATCAAGGGTTTTATTATTTTTTTTTTCACTCGTAATATTTGTGCCGGCGAGATTCAAAATTTTCAGTGTCTTACTAGGAATAGAATCTCAGAACGAAGTAAATGTTTTTCCTGATTTTCAAAATTATTTTTTTCCCTTTAAATATCTTATTCACGCCATCAGTATAGAAATCCACTAAGAAAGCTTAGAAACGATACATTGCAGTCGATTATTATTTGTTTGGCTTCCGAGAAACGGTAATCGGGCATCAACCCTTCCAGAGGGAGAGAAAGGGGTAAAGCACCCTTTCTAACTCAACAAATGCAATATCGAAGTCATATTATTCGGAAAATATATTCTTTGGTTGTTACTTTTAGAGCAATCAATGTCAGGTGATATTATTAAAAAAAATGTCTCCAAAAAGTTAAATATGCTTTTATCTTCTACTTTTAAGTGATATTCTAAATCGATGTTTTTAACATGAATCACTTTGTTTTAAATATGTAAGAATGTAAATCTACGTCGACATCAATATTCTTCTTGGAGAAGTGCTCCTTCATCTTTCTTAAAAGTATTTATTTTTGTCTTTTTAATTCTTCTGTAATTTTTATTTAATTAATTTTTATTAACTATAAATATATCTCGTCGAATCTAGCATCAGTTTCAAAGACTGAGTTTCTTGTATATTTATTAGAATGTAATTAAAATCGTTTTAAGAATTTTATTATCTAACGTACATATAAAGTAAAACACAAAAATGTTGCGAACTTCATGCTATGTCTACAGAAATCCAAAAATGAAAGAGAATTCCAGTTATCCGGATTAATTGATAGTTTTCTTGGTATGGATAATCGAATATTCTGAAAAGCGAGGATAAAATGGTGTTTCTTGTGAAAAAAAAAACGTAATTTGCTTATAATTTGGGAGTTTAATAATTGCAAAACATTGCTGTCTTCATATATTCTGTTTTAAAATGCCTCTAGTTGAACACATCAATCAAAGGTCAGAGTTCTTTCACTGTCTTTACTTGTTTTTATTCTGCAAGTTTTTATTTTTACACATTTCTTTCCTTTTCTTTCCTCAAATTGATTCTGATAATTGGTGATGGTGATAATTGTAGTTAACGCTTGAGATATATATGTGATAATTACTGTTTAGATTATGTACTGTATTCAACTTTAAATAGAAGGATTAAAAGAAACATGAGTAGATTTGAAATTAAAGAATTACTGATCTGAATTAGAATTAATTTATCATATCAAGTATGAATATATAGATTAATTTATGTATGCATGTATATTTGAATGAAAAAACGCACTTGTATTCTTAATTATTGTTTAAAATAGCAAGCTTAAAGTCTAAGGCTTCAAAGCATTTAAAGAAAGAGAAAATACTATTTATATATTCCTGTCAACCAGAAAAACCAAAGAACCATTTCCCCGGCCTCATATCCTGGTACAATTTCGTCAGTTTTTATTTCATATGAAAATAATGACTGCTAGATAAATAACTAAATATCGCTTATCCCCTGCCATTCTCCATTTTTGAGACAAACCTCAAAATTACTTCTTCAGTGTATATTTTCTATGAAGATAAACTTCGACAGAGTATTATAATCATAATCATTTTATAAATTTTATTATTTCTTATTTTATTTGAAAACTTAGGAACTCAAGATGCATCATTAATGATCAATATCTTCTGCTATCTGTTTTTGATAGATATCACAGTATAAATTCTTGACTAATCAATTGGTCAGATTTTACCAAATTTTTTTGCTACTTGTATAGATAACCGAACAGAATGCTCTATGTTTATAGTATAAGCATTATTTAAAATATCATTATCATTTGATGGAATAAGATGTCGTTCATCAAAGTTGCTTAACACTACTAAATTAATGCTATTAATATGGTGGGCGAACCGATGTCACTGAGCTGGCAAGTTTAAACTATTTCTCATAAAACTTTTAAATTCTTGATCGATGTTAAATAAGTTAACCCATTATTAAATAATAAAATTCTAACCGATAAAAAATTTCCTCCAGTATTCTGTATTAAAATAAAACCATTCTTTTTATAATTTGATCTATAGCGGAAAAAGGAATTTCTAATGTGTTGAAATTGCATATAATGAATACTACTCTCAAAGAAATTTTATTTTATATGCATGACTGAATAAATAAGATTGCATTTTCAACTCTTTAAATGAAAAAGTAATTGAAATACAATTTTAACAACTTTGTTGAATTAATTTTAAGAAATCATGGAACTGTGATAAACACTTGAAATTAAATTTACAACTGATCCAGACATTAAATATTTTTTGTGCTGATTAATGAATTAAAAATTAAATATAAAGAGAAAAACCTTTTACAAATTCGTTAATCCTCCATGCTCAGTCACATATGAAAGAGCGTTTTGAAATTGCCCAATGCAGTAGTCTGTATAAACAAGCAAAAACTCAAGATCTTACACTTCTTGCCATTAATTCCAAGAAAAATATATTAAATTACAAGCGAGAAAGAGATAAGAAAACGTGTATCTCATTGCCCGCTCTTAAAAGATACTCGACGATCAGATTTAATAAAACCATTTTTTGTTTTTATGCTCTGTTTTTATTTCACAAGACCCCCTCTCTCTTTCTCTTTCATATTTTTATTTCTATTTAGTGGCATGTGATTATAACACAAAAGTATGTGACGTTTTAAATAAATGCTTCAGAATAAACGTTTCCGGGATTGGGTGGTTGTGTGTTAAGCGGGGGGTCGTCGAGGGGTGGGAAAGAATTTTTTTTCTAACACCCCCACAAAGCAGTGTGTATTAAAAAGACATTTCGCTTCAAAGATTAAAATGAAATGGAATTATTAACAACATAAGAAAAAGAAAAACGTCCTTCAAGGAAAAAAGCAGCAGAAAGAAAAATAAATAAGAAAGAAAGAAGAAAAAAATGAAGTAAAATCTCGTTTTAGTCGTTGAGAAATTACTTTTTCTTTTGAGGCAACCCAGCAAAGGGAAAAATTAAAACGTGCCTCTTGAGGGGAACCTTTGCGCATATTAATTTATGTAATTAATACATCTTCTTTCTCGAGCGCTTTTGTAGTAGTTTCTTTTTCATGGATTTTTATTTCTTCTTCTTTTCTCGTTTAATTATTAATATTTTTCGCATTCTCAAAATTAAGCACTGAATCGTAACTATAACACGTTCCGTGCAGAAGTGGTTTTAGTATGAAAAGGCTCCGTTATAACGCGAAATATTTTCAAATGTCATAATACAAATTGTTGTTTCTATTATAGACACAGAATATTTAAAAAGTCAATTCTTTTTTTAAGAAAACGATTTCTTGTTATGTTTCTTTCTAAATCTTGCTTTTAAATTTAATTTATATGGGTTTTCAAAATTGATTTTTGTAAAGCAAAAATTCCAAATATCCAGTAAGTTACTTATTTTATCGCTATTTTTTTTATAAAATTGTTTTACTTTCATGATAGGAACTATTTTTGTTGCATTTCAGTCATTTTTATGCTGGTATGATAAATAAATTAAAAGAAATTGGATTTAAAAATTTAATTCTGAAATTAAAAAATATTTATAAGGAATTTTGCATGAATTCATCATTTTGAAAAAAGTATCTTAAAATTAAGATTTCAAATGAAAGCAACGCTTTTACATTTCATGTTTAATAAGCTAAATGATTAATTAGTTTTTTTTAACATAATAGCTAGTTTTATCTGATTTTAATTTCTTTAAAATATTATTATTTATTAAAAAAATTTTGCAAAAAATTCTGAAAGAAGTTATTTTTATTTCTATACATGCATTTTTGCACTGTAAGAAATAATCAGAATATGATTCAATAATTTCAGTGTCTTATAACCTTCTTATAAATATATCATTTTTAGATAATTTTATAAATATTAAAATATATTTATTGGAATTTTAAATTGCCTTATATTTGAAAAAAGCTGTTTTCATGATTCGCCTATAGTAATATACTGCGAAAACCTAATACGGCTGAAAAGACGTGAATGCATTATCTCTTATAGCTTAGAAAATTTATTGAAATAAAGCAGTTCTTCTATTTAAATGCTTTTATTATGATGTCGTCTTTCATAAGTTCTTTCTGTCAATTAGATCGAAAATTCATTCAAAGCATTCATTCTTACGCATTTCAATATTCGAATCTATTGAAACCATGCAAGTTTTCGGATAATCAAATTTTGGTTAATTTGGAGGAGAAAATTAAAAGAGAAATTGGAGGAGAAAAATAAAAATCACTCTTTATTAATTTAATGGCTGCAAAAATAATGTTGTTTACATTCAATAAAAATACACATTTTTTTGTACATATATATACATTCTATAAAGTGTAATTGCTTTTGCACATTAATCAATCAGTGGCTTACTTATTTTAACTCAGGAAGATTTGCATGCTGATCTCCCCCTCACCCCCAACACGCGCGCAAAGCGAACAGGATATTTCCATTTTATAGTTATTCAAGACCGAGTTTGTTTTTTCTTCAGCGATCCAACATAAATCTTCAAATTCCAAAGTAATTAATTTTCATCTTTTAACAATCAAATTTTAAATCCTTTGAATGTTCAAAATGATACTATTGAAAACCAAAATAACTTTTTAGATTGATTATTTTAATTTATTGATGAACTATTTTTGAAGTCTTATCAGAGCAATTTTAAAGTTTTCTTCAATCATGAGGATATTATTTTTCCTATTTTAAATATAATTAAAATATTGAGTGGTTTTTTTTTGTTGTTGTTTTTTTGTTTCAACAATTTTTTTAAAAAATTCCATTTTCAGTCAAAAATAGGGTAAAAAAAAAAATCTTAATGATAAATAGTTATAATTATAAGGACTTTAAAAAATTTAACAAAGCCGGTTAATAGAATTTAATTTATGCGACTAAGAAATTCCTTTTTACATATTGCTTAACTAATATTTACTTATCGATTTTTACTTGCATTACCAGTCTTCACAAAAAGTAAAATTCACTTTTTTGATATTATGCGAAATTTTTGATGTTAACTAAAAACGACAGTTAATACCATCAAATTGTAAATTTTTTTAAAACTCAAATAACTTTCAGGCCAATAGCATAGATTCTTTCGAGTTTGCGCACCCAGAAATATTCTATTTTTTTTTTTAATAATCGTGTGAAATTTTTAAAATTTATTCAAAGTTTGACATGAAAATAAGACTAAATTCAAGTGGATGACTACAATTGGTGTTGTTGACTGTTTTAATAATTTTGTTTTCAATAAAATTCCCCATAAAATAACCCATAAATAATATTAGATTACAAAATTCGAAAAATCGCAAATTCTGTAAGTTGTATACTAAACCTAAATCAATAAAGTTTGAAAAACTCTCCACAACTTTGATGAGTATAAAATAATTTATCATTTTTTTATATTATTAACTATTTTAAGAATGTTAAATAATCAATTCATATGAAAAATTTGGTAACTGCTACCGAAGCTTAAAATAATTTGTTATTTAAAATCAGCCATGCGTAAGTATAGATAATAAATAAAGGATAAGATGAACTTTACGTAATGTTAACACTTTATTTCACAACTTACTTAAAAAAAAATTGAAATTTAAAAAAGAAAAGAAAAAACAGTTAGTCTCGTTAAATAAAACGAATAGCTAAAATTGACTCTATATCCTTCAGTACGACCATTTTAGTTCTGAAGATTATAAAGACTTAGAATTGTATGTCTCGGCTTCCTAATCCAGATTTAAAACAAGAGCTCTAGATCTTATTCCACTTTTGATGCAAATCATTAAACACGAGAGATTCGCATTTCTTCTAATTTCAACCCTCTTATTATAGCATTTCAACACGATTACTGTTTTACTGTTTTGTTTATCACCGTAACGCTCTCCAACTGCAGCAACATTTGTACTTTTTAATTCCATCCTCGTTTTTGCTGCAATTATTTTTTTCCCTTCTCCTTTTGATTCCGTGCGTGTCTCTTTTTATCAGTCACTCTACTTCTTTCCGTATTAGTTTTTAATTAGAAAAATCCGGTCTCTTTCTTCGCTTACTTTCTGAGAGAGAAAGAGAGAGAGATTATTGAAAATTAATCCACAAAAGCACGCGGCGGAGATTCGAAATTAAAACAAATATTACATCTACTGCTGCTGACTTGGTAGCAACGGTCCTCGTGTTGCTGTACAAAATGGGGCATTCCGTTTTCAGCGAAGCGTTCATGCAAAAAGAGTTGCGCCTATATGAGAGCCCCCTCCTCAAAAGTTCGCGAGAACTAATTAAAATTCCGAGCAAATGCAAAGCTCCGTAATGTCAAACGTATTGATTAAGAGATGGTATTGGAGATTCTAATATTCTTCCTCTTTAATGAAGGCATGTCTCTTTGCGAGATGATTTCCCTTTCTTTTGGAAAGTAAATGGTAAGCCGTTTATTGGTAGGATGTAAGTAATAATATTTAAGGCGAAAGCAATGGTTTGAATAAAGTCTTCTTAGGAAACAAAATGGGGTGGTTTTAAACGCCGCGTCGTCTTGAATTTTTAATTGACGGGATTCGATGCCGGAGCACTTTTAAATACATAAGACATTTTGATGTAGTATTTGAGTTAGGTAATTACAATGAAACTGAATGCTGCTGTTTAATGGATGAAATTAGTTGTTTCGTTTTTAAATTTTTAACTTGTATTTAATATATCTATTCTTTGATTCAAGCAATTAAGAATTTAATTAATGGGAATTAAATTAAATTTTTCTTCAGTATTTATGTTGGTATATTTGTGAAACATTTTTATTTTCGGAATTAAAGGAACTTGAGAAGGCTACTCATAAATCAACATCACCTTATACATTATTTATATTATTATTATCTCAATTCAATAAAATCAGAGCAAATTATCTTAAATTTTCTTATAATTAATGTTGGTTGATACAAACTTACATACCCAATAAAGTTTTTAAATACACTAATATAAATACAATAACCATAATAATGTACAATAACAATAATATTGTTACAATATTGTTAATAATGTTAAGCATAATAATGTTGTTTAAACACAATAATCATAATGTACATAATAATGTGGTTATCTTAAATTTTGTTATAATAATGTTGGTCGATAATAATGTAATAATGTTACAATAATGTATTTTACTATCTCACTCTATTGTGTGTAACAATATTGTGTGAAACAATATTGTATTTTCCCAGATTGGTTCCCGGGGAAACCAACTGTCTTTCCACATCGCAGTATCTTAAAGTTATTCTACTTATAAATGGGATTTTTTTAAAGTTTATGACCTAGTTAAGTCAAATTCATTGCACAATATTTTTATCATGTTACAGAATGCGCCTTTACTAAACAGACTCGTCAAAAAAATATTCGACAAATCAAACAAAACTCTAGAGCTGAATAAGATTCATTTAAAGTTCATGGGATATATAAAACTTCCTAATATTGAATTTCAATTAAGGATTTTATTGAAGATTGTGAGATGTTATTTTTTCTAACGAAAGTCTCTTTCCGAGATTTTTTTAGGAGGTAAACAACTATGTATTGTCAGGTTATATGAATTTCTAGTAATAATATTTAAGAGCAAGAAAATAGTTTGAATAAAGTCATTTTAAAAGATAAAATAATAATTTTTAAATTTCTTGAATTAAAAAAAAAATTGGCATTTATTTATTTTTCGGAGCTGTTAATACAAATACAATAAATGCTTAAATGAAATAATCGCAATGGGAACGTGTTACATAATAACAAAAGCTTGTTTATTTTGTTTTTATATTTCAATTTTATGTCTAAATAACCTCTCTTTTATACAGGCATAAAGATTTACAATTGAGCTGTTTCAAACTGCACCAAAAAGGAGCATAAAGTATTTTGAATCATGTTACAGAGAGCACATCAAAATAACTTGTACTCATCACATAAAACAACTCTAGATGGCACATGAATAATGATCTTTAAAGTAAATTTTTTAGTCCCATTTCTATATTAGTTGATGTAATTTGGTACATTAAGAGTGTTTTTTTTTTTTTGAAATTGAACATTCCCTATCAACTCAGAAAATATATCCCAAATAAACAAATATTATCAACAAGGGAAGAAAACGGTGCAGTTGTGGGGGAAAAAAATTCAGAATTCCCACGAACTGTGTTATAATTTCGTTTAAGTGCATCCATGTCAAATATACTGAATAGGAGTTTACGTTAGAGAACGCACTATTTTCTTTCTTCCATGTAAAGGTGTTTTGATACCAAGTTGTTATCAATATCCCTTTGGTTTAGGAAGTAAATCGAAAGCTCCTTATTAATAGATCATCAGGAACAGCATTTGCGGAAATAGTAGCGGCATGAATAAGAAAATAAAATCAGTAGCATGCTATTACTTACCGTCTCAATGCTAATAAATTCAAATGGGTTTAGAATTAACTGTAATGACTTTAAATCCTATTATTTAATGAGATTAGATTGAGGGCTTTGCTTTCGAAATTTTTAATCGAATACGAAATAACTGTTCTTAATTTAGTATTAAGAGTTTAATTAATGGAAATAATCCTAACTGAATCTCCTTTAACTGTGTCAAAACGGAGAGAATTTTTGAATATTTTGAAAAAAAAATAGCCTTTTGATAGGGTATCTTTTAAACATATTTGATAAATTCTTGTCCAGTTTAAAAATTTAGAAATTCAGAGCTTTTCATTTATTTTATTTGTTTTTTGATGGCATTTGATAAAATTCAGTATAGTGTTTGGAAGTCATACTTTCGTTTTCTGCTTTGGTAAAAACAATAATAACGTAATTCCGAATTTGGTAAATGAAGAGGTATATAGAAAAATGCACGTTTTGAAAATATAATAATTGGTTTATTGATTTTTATTTGTGTTGTTAAGACAAACTAATAATTCAGAAGTTTTAGCGTCAAAGCATCATTAAAAGCTTTTTATCATAATTTATTTCGGAAATGAACAATCAGAATGGTGTGAAAGCAGTCCATGGTATTTTCCTTCATATTATCCTTTCATCATTATATTGACAATGAGTATCTTTCACTTAATTCCTCTCATCACCATTTTCGATCCTCCTTTTTGCCTTTAAAAAAATTTTTTTTTAATTTTATTGAGTTTCACTCTTTTATTTTATGTCATATATATATCATAATATATTATGT
>JAPMOR010064276.1:185807-228587 GCA_026543865.1 Argiope aurantia
ATAGAGGGGAGGACGAAAAAAAAAAAAAAAAAAAAAAAAAAAACGAAATCTTTGAGAAGCGCAGACTCTTTCAGAGAGTGGTGGCCTGTTGACCTCTCGGGGATATAGCAATCCCATAGCTAAGAGGGGATAACAGCTTCAGCAATCAGTGCTTGACCGCTGGCCATTTTTATCCTCCCACCCTTCTAAAAGCCCTGCACAACCCCCTCCTCAGGTCAGGCTGTATTATAGATATTTTCCCAAGGCACTATTCATTGAGAAATCGAAATGACAGATATGAAAAGAATAGTAGCACTTGGCCGAAACCGAATTGTTTAATTCGTTTACTCTGCTCTCTTGTCATTGAATGAAAAGTTAGTAACGTGTGAATTTTCTTTTTTGTATGTAATTCGAAAATGTAAATCTTTTTCCCCTAGAAATTTAACTTCTTTTATTTTATAGTATTAAATCCCCCTTTTAAAAAATGGTATAAATATGTGGAAATAAAGATTTGCAAGAAATGTTTTTTATTTTTATTTCCATTAATCGTGAAACAGATTTGAACAAAAGTTGAAATTAGTTTGTTATTTTTGACCAGTGGTCGGATAACGTGGACGGAATCTCAGCCATTACCTCTTCTTCAAATTTCCACCTCAACCTAATGGGTGCACAAGTGATTCAGACGATTTATTGTAAACCAGCCCCGCGTACATTGAGAAATTAATGATTTATTTTACTTATATTTATGTTCTGTTTGAAGAAACACGGAAATAGTTTAAGGACGAATCTTTTATTTTTTAATCAAAGGGAGGTGATAGGGACAACGCCTGAGACAACTGGCCAGCTCCAAACCAGCTTCCTTACCACACTTTCAGGAGCCTTTTTAAACCTTAATGTCAGATTTACAACTTATTAAATTATCCCAATTACACTACTATTCTTTGGTGGAATCAAATCTGTGAACTTTCGATATCAAAGTAGACTGTATCACCAGGCCATTCAGTGTCAGGCATTAGTGAGGAAGGCTGAAGTAGCAGATAATTTTTGATTCACACAATGGCGGTGAAATCAAAACGTGATTCCATGATTGGACGACACAAAAACTTCAACACAGCGCCACCAAGCCACTGCGTCTCATTTTCTTAATAAAGAAATGCGTTGTGACAAAGATAACGAAAATATTTTCATAATTTTGTAAGTTTTTATTAATTTCGTAGGAAATTTTGTTTTTTTATACACAGTTAAAATATAAATTAGTCCGAATCGTTTGAAAAAGTGATCCCAGAAGCCTCTGATTACCAAAGTATAAATTTAAAAATAATTGATGACATTTTTTTTTGTCGTGTAAAACGAGGTAGTTTTTTTTTCCTGTTACTTCGATGATGTTAATTTATTCGTTTAATTTATTTGCATTTTTTTTTAAGTACATGATATTCCATAGTCAAGACTTGCAATATTCAACTTCCAATAGACTTGCATCTTAGGATGGGCTTTTAAAACTATTACTTTACGAACTTATTCTTTTAAAACTATTTTTCTGTATTAGGTATTACAATTTGGAAAGAAAGAAAAATGGGCGCATAAGCTCAATGCTTTGACCCTTTTATAAATTTATTTCTTTCATTCGATATTTCCAGCATGGAATTGCTTTATTTTTTTTCAAATAAATAAAGTTTTATTTACAAGAGAATTGTCCAAAAACAGTTACATACATTGAGTAGTTCAAGCGCAACTCTCACATCCGAGCTCTTATTATTAACAACAAAGAGAAAACATTATTTTCTATGCAAATCCATTTTGCAGCATTCTAATATAAGATATTCCCCTTCCTTTCCCAAACACGAAAACATCTTGTTAAATAAACCCTTGATGCCCCTGCGCCCCTTTAAAAGCGCTATCCATCAAAAGAGTTTGTGTAATAAACACCCAAAATGCTTATGAGAAGCAAGGGCCGAAGTAGCTCAAGACCGTGTGAAGAAGGCTATTCTTCACTGCGCGTTGCAAAATGATCGATGCTCGCTCAGGGCCAAAGTCGACGTATCGTATCCCCTAGAGAAAGGGCCCTCATTACTGGAAGAGGGCGATTGTTCCCAGCGAAAGGAGGATAATTTTTATACCACATTCCTCACAAACTGCCCATTTGTTTGGATTTTCAACCGTATCATGAAGCGATTTCGTTGGCGAAGTTTCAAGCTTTGAATTGGATGGAGCAATTTGCATGAATTTTGCAGGCAGAAAATATATGTTAATGATTATGCTTTGATATTTTGTGATTATTCATGAAAGAAAAATTCATGCCATGGGTTGTTAGTGATTAAACGATTTGGTGTCTTTGTGTGAAATCTATTTATCTCTTTTTTCATATTAAAACTTCGATATTTATTTTTTTAAAAGCAAAGCATTTTGGATTTGTTTTAATAGCAGGAGGGGACATTCATATAAATTTTTTTTAATATCTTCTTGCTGGTATTTAATGTTTCTCTATAACATAACATAACGCTATCCTGTGCCCCCGGAGCCTATAACACTAAGTTATCTAACCAGTTAGATGAGCACAAGATGGAAGGAAAAAAAAAAAAAAGAAAGAAAGAAAGAAAGAAATTGTTAGTAGAAATAAAGAGACGACAAACCATCCGGGGTTCTCCAGAGAGAATCCCATCGGTGTCAAATCCTACGCGACTGTAATTTTTTGGTGAAAACTGTTTCTCTATGGCTGAAGACATGTAGTTCTAAAGACAATTATTTACTTATAGACACCTAAAAAAGGATTAGAATAACTGCAGTTTAATGCGATCTTTCGGACTTTAAAAATTTTAAGAACATTAACTGATTGGCAACAATAATTAAATTGGGTAAAATATATTATACTTTTAATACATGATGAAAAAAAAAGAAAAAGAAAAGAAAAAATACACTTTTGTCATGACCATAATTTGTTTCAAAAATAACATTAAAAATTCATTAATTTCTATTTATCGACAATTATTTCTTAACAGTTTCGCTTATATTGTTCACAACTATATTGTATGTAAATTTATTGAACGATGCTACACTCCGAATTTAAAAATATCAAGTGCTTGAATTATTTCGGCATTTGTTGAAACATTTTTCGACGAGGAAGAATGTGTAACATATTCTTCCCCATCAGAATCATCAACGTCTATTGCTTGTTTACTATTGTAGAGACTCACGATTTGTCAAATATTTGCAAAGAGGCTGTGAAATTTGCAATTGCGCAGCGTTTGCGATGCCTCATTTTTGTAAATTTTCAACACTGTTAAAAATTTTAATTTTGTCTTTAACATTCCAGGCAATTCTCCCCCCCCCTTTTTTACACATTTTGCTTTTATAATTTAGTCGTAGATACTAGCTGTTTATGGTTGTTCACCGTATTTTAAGCCTGACTGCAGTCCGTTTTGAATCTATCCAACCGCTCTAGTCTAGATAAAAGGATCCCCATCTCATGGAGAAAACTATTATTAGATATTTCCTTACAAATGAAGCAATATATTCTATGAAAGCCAGTTTTTAATGATGGCTGAAAATGAAGAATTGATCAAATTTTGCTTCAAAACTGATAAATTTAAAGAATGTAATGATCATATTAAACGAATATTTTTGTGTACATTTTTATACGTTAATACGGTACCGGCGGATTTTGATAATATAAAGAGAATCATAACATTAAGTGCGATCACCTTAAGTGACTTCCATTGCATCAATAGATTTTTTGTCCTGAAAAAAATTTAACCAGTAAAATCCAGTTAGAATGTTTTTTTTTCAGACAGACGTCTAATAATCTGGAAAAAAAGGAAAACCTCTAACAGTCTATACTTAATTTTTTTAGATGTTATTTTTTGTTAGGGGATTTAAACAATAATGCTTATTCAAAACAATAAAATATGTAATAATAATAAGTAGTAATAGTAGTAATGAAAAAATAATATAATTACAAAATTTCGGAAAATTAGATGAAATTAATACTTCTATCTTTTTAATGAGAACTCAATTTTATCAGGTATATTTACTTGCAGTAGTTCTATAAGGACAATTGTAATAGATTTTTAAATAATAACAACGGTGATACTATGGTAAAATAAAAGCATATCATTTTGCTTTTCTTAATTTTTTTTTCTAAAACTCTATAGTTTTAAAATTAAAATGGCCCAATAAGTGATGAAGAAAAGAAGCCATAAATGCCTCGAGAGTCAGTCGTAGAATGTTTCTCAGTGATGAAATATAATTACATATTAGGACTAATTATAATTTAAGTGACGAAAACAAATTACTGTGGCCATTTACTCTAGCTATGCCATATGTATTAAATATATATATCCGATTTTATTCACTGATTTTCGTTTCATTATAGAAAGACAACTACGAATTAAGAAAATTTCAACGATACATAAGCATTTTGAAGAATTTTCTATAATTTTATGGAATAAAAAGTAATGTTAAAGGCATAACATCAATTGTTAATCCATTCACGGCAAGTGTTCTGTGGTGCTACGATTAACTCACTTTGAAAATATAAACGATTTTGTTATAATTTTTCTGTTTTCGAGTCCTATTCACTTCTCAACTTTATAATAATTTTACATTAGTGCTTGAAATAGTCAGATTTTATCTCTAACTCATACCGTACAGTATATATTTATACTATTTAAGTCAACTGCACTGGTATAATATTGAAATCTACTGCACATCGAGCAGTAGATTCTGGCATAGAAACAAACAACATGCTATTAAATGCATTTTACATGACATGTTCAGTTATTCTAGTCGTGTGACTTTTATGTCAAATAAATTAAAACCAGTCATGTTTCATTATCGCAAGTGTCGCTAATCAATCTGGTATTTTGTAAATATAACCGACTCTTGTCCTCAGAAAGTTTAAGCTCTTATTTTATATGCTTACAAAGCTTAACCTTGCTCGAAATTCTTAAATCACAAATTTAATTTCTCTACTCATAGATTTGATGTTCCTTGCCACTTGTAAATGCTGAAACTTAAGCGATTAAAACTCGATCTACTTCTTATGTAATTCTTATTGTCACCTTCAGAGATTTCTTTAAAAGATCACTTTTCACAATCGATAACAACAGCACAGTGTAAGGTTATAATCGATAATAGTATTTGCAACTCACTTATTTTTTTTTCCCTCTGCGATATTTTTTCCAGGGAAATTTTCCTCCGCAAAAACCTCTATCGACTTTTGAATTTCGTTTTCCCCTCACCCTTGCCGAACCGGAGAAAAAATGCTTTTCCTGGGAATTCCCCGGAATAGGAAAAAAATTATTTAATAGAAAATCCTCCCCCCCCTTTCTCCTGCTTCTGCATTCCTAAAATGCAGATTGTTCCCTTCTAGATAGCAAAGCAAGGAAGGAGGAAAGGGCTCTCCTATCTCGATTTTATTATTTTTATCCCCTTTAGGTTTTTCTTCGTGCTATATCGAAGACTATTTTAAAAAGAGATTGGAATTTCCCCCCTCGTGTATCTGTCTTCCCCTGTCTTGGCTTCGTTCTATATATGTATATACAGAATATCTGCATGAAACAGTTTTCGCAATATAAGGGGGAAATTTCATTTCTAGGGGATGTGAAGTTTGTACTTTGCTATGAGGATGCAAAATTTCGGGAGAAGAATTTTGTAATAATCTTGGAGAAAAATTTTATTTACATCCAGTTACTAGGAGTATTTAAAATAATAAATATTAGAATACTTGCAATTGAAATTCAAAGTAATTCCGGATATATAAAAAGAAAATAAATATATAACATTCATATAAATATACATAATAATTCAAAATGAGTATAGCAATTACAAACGGCTATAACTATTTAATGAAAAAGAATTTATTGATAAAATTAACACATAATGTAGACGGAACTTCAAAATTTTCTATACGTACGTCATAGATGTTCTATGTGACTTCCTTTGGTCACACGGACAGTATCTAGGCGGTAGTCCATTTCACGCCATACATTTTGAAGCATGTCTGCAGTCACCGACGCAAGCGAATTACAAATGCGTTCTTCGAGTTCTTCAATTGTTTTGGACATGGGAAATTGTAAAGTTTCGCCTACATTTTGTGTTAATCTTATCGATAAATTTATTATCATTAAATAGTTATATCCGCTTGTAATTGCTATATTCATTTTGAATTACCCTGTACAATTCTTCCCACAGACTGATGCTGTTATTTGTGTTATATAATTTAACAGCATACAAATCAGATTTGACTAAGCTGTGTTAAACATATTTGAATAAAAAATATCCATAAAGTGTATCTTCTTTCAAAGAAGCAAAATTAAAAGTTTATTTTTAAAAAAAAAAATTTCTTAGGCAATATAGGAAGGCTGAATTTGCATCATTATAGCTGAAAGAGTAAAAGATAAATTCTGCATCACATGTATCAAAAGTGTTTGCACATCATACAATAATTCTGGAATAATATCAATCGTACATATATTTTAGGCGTATTTTAAAGTTAATTACTTTTGACAACATTTACGAGTAAAAATAATATGTATATCATTGGATTTATCGTTTCTTAACCTTTTTTAAAGGTAATGACTATTAGTATGTGTCTATTATTGTTGTTGTTTCTAATGGCACTTGTCATAGACATGCCCGCTGTCGAAGTCAGTAATTTTAAGCCGAAAGAGCGTCTCTTGTTTTTCTTTTGCGCCATCTAGGGCCAAGAGTACGTCTTAGCTACTCATACGTCACAACCCTTTTTACGGGACTGGCTTCATTCATGCATTTCATTCACAGGAAGATGACGCACACACATTCGCTTGCACAACCTCTTTTTACAGAAGGGCTCTTTCACATACTTCACAGATAGAGAACAAGGGAAGAGCAACCATGCCCGAGCCACGACTCGAACTCGGGACGCCTTATCCCTAAGCCAGAATTGTTTGAGAAGAAATAAAGACTGAAATTTAATGCCTTATTTTTGCTTCTTCCTGTACGAAATATGTAAAGAGTGATTGTAACTTATATTTCGAGATATCAAAGAATACATTTTCAGAATAAATAGTTCTTTCAATTACATTTAGTCAATTTGCCGTCTACCTTTGAACATGATTACTTAAAAGCAACCTGAATTGGTATTCAGTTATATAACCAGAGAGATTTTGGACATCTGAGGAATTTTCGTCGAAATCCTCTTATTTTACGGATATCTGATGTTTAACAATGAGAAAATAATAATTTAAAAATATATTAGATATGCGAAATTAACTGGGAGTATATAAAAGTGAAAAAAATTCGACAGCGCATTTATTGTCTGTCGATCTATCTATTTGAGGGTAATTGAACGATAACTAAAAAATCTGTAAAGATAAAATTTGGTATCTAGTTTTGATATCGAAATGGAAAATTTATATCAAATATATTCAAAAATTTGAAAAAATTTTATAATTTTTCTGAAAAAAAAATTGCGATGTACCTAGTATATATAAGAATTTTCATGGAAGAACAATCCCGTTTTTTTATTGCTTATTTGTGTGTTTAGAATTGTCTCTAGATTCGGGTTTGCCATTGGACTACCCTATATGATTACCAAGTTGCGCCAGACGGGCATTTATCAATGACGAACAATTGTAATTTGCTTCTCGAATTGTTCCGCATTAAAAATTGTGAACATATTTTGAACAACTTATTAGTTTACTATTAAATAATCAAATGAATTAATAGAATAAGTTTATATTTTACTATGTTATGTTTGCTATATATGTGAATATGAAGACATGTATAGGCAAGGGACGCATTAAAATAAATTATATTATGTTTACATTATAGATACATTATTACTAGATACATTAATGTTTCGTTACCTACTAGCGTCAGGTCCTGTTTCCTTTTTCAAATGAAATCATTTTGAATCTAACGTCTAATCATTCAAAAAAGAATAATTAGACCTGACGAGAAAATCTTCTATATACACGTAACGAATTTACTGTACAATAAAACTGAAAGTAAAATCATTTTGTATGTTTCGAAAATTTAAATGTCTTAGTTTCTAAGCAGTTATTTAAGTAAATTGTTTTTTATATGAATAAATGCATTTTTGAAAATCAATTTTCTACAGATATTGGGATCCATAAATTATATTCTGATCTTAAATGTTTGAAAGAACTTGAAAGGAATAAAACAAATAAATGAAAGAAAAAATGTATTTAAAAATCAAAATTTAAGTGTTTTGAAATGTTTCAGAAAAAAAATATAATAATATGCTACTGATGTTAGAATTCAGAACATCAATCTGAATGAATGAACTTTAATCGTTTGGAGTAAAGGGAAATTGGTGGCATTCACTTAAATGTGGTGAAAGCCGAAACTCTTGAAACTCTTTGCGAAATTTATGTTATAGAATATAAATTGGAGCTATCTTAAGCTGCAGCAATAACTTAGGTATGCAAAATTATTGCAAGTGTCCTGTATAAGTGATTGTTAAAATTGTAATTTGAGAAACCAAATGTTTTCTACATTTTTTAATGAAAATTAGATTTATTATGTATAAGCAAATTATGAATGCAGTTTATTCACATCTTTAAAATTATCACTTCTTAATTCAAACATAAAACGCTTTAACTTCTGAATCCCATGACTTCTGGCTTCTCTTACGGCTCTGAATATATATGTATTAAGACTTTAACTTCTAATACTGATATTGTAATCTCTCTTTTGTTCTAATTAGAATCAGTGCCCTACTTCGATTGTTGCTAAACAACAATAAGTTGACAAATAATCTAGTACTCTACATAGATTGTTAGTTGTGGCTTAAACAGAAAAAGTGTTTAAAATATTTGAAAGTTGAAGAATCACCCCTCCGCTCAAAAAATAAGTAAAAGGAGATGATTCTACAGAATAATTATCTTCTTAGTTGACACATGAATCTAGCATCAATTATAGCTTTTTATTTAATTTTCGTATGGACAACAATGATGTAACTCGAGAAAAATGGCTAATAAAAAGTTTTAACAATAGTTTTATCAATAAATCTTAAGATACGTAATTTTAATAAAAGATATAAAAGAATGAAATACTGCTCTTAAAGTATATGTTTACAAACATGTCAGTGTACATGTAAGTTTCTTCAGATTTCAAAATATATGTTGTTGTTTTTTTTCTAACATGGAAGCTCTTATTTTTGATAATCGATTTAGAGGAAACGTTATTTAGGAAGAGCCTAGGAGAGGGAAAGGGGTTATTATTTTATAAATCTAAGATTAAAATGTAATTGATATTTTAATTTTTAAAAAAATTCAAAATGCAACATCTATTATCTTAACACGTAGAGTTGATTAATATTCTTTTTGAATAAATGATGTAGTTGATGAAGAATAAAGCACAATGAAGGCTCTCTTTCAACAAAATTCAATCTTTTGAGAAATGAAAGAATAATAAAATAAAAATGTAAAAATAATAAGTAAAGCTAAAAATAAAAATAAAAAAATAAAATGGGACAAGATAGTAAAAATGATGAAGATATATGTAATGAATTGATAATGAAAGTGTTAATAAAAGAAGATCAATTACTTCAAATAAAATTTTTATATATCAAGTTCAATGATATAGCAAAATATCAACAAAAGTTGGAAACAAATAAATAATAAATTTCATTTGACGGAAAAAAATTTATTTCTTATATTATTCATTTGAATTTATTTTTAAACATAAAATAATATTTTGTACTTTCATCCTTTTTCTTACAAAATGTTTTAATACATTCTGAAATAACAATTTCATGCACTGGTCTAGTTCTTTGAATTTATTCTCTGAAATAACAACAATGAACCTTTGCATTGTCTCATTTCGATTGTTCATCAGTCTAAATGAGACAATTGAAGCTGAAGTAAGACGTTAAGTTTAAATGTTTCCCCTTTAGTTCAGCTTCTAAAATATAAACAACAACGTTGAAAATAAAACTGCTGAGAATGCATTCCAATCAAGTGCGCTTGCGCGCATTCTGTCCAATCATAGCCTTTGGCAAGCGCGGCTTCTTCAGCCACTGTGACAAGGACTTGAGCCTAGGGCGGTTGCTGAAGGCTTGTTGTCGTTTCTTCAAGGGCCCGGACTACTTCAATCAAGTAATCCAACTGACCGGAACTTGCCGGACATCACGTGGAGGGCTACCTACATGTATGGTACCGATCACTTGATGCATTATCTTTTTTCCCCATGATTTTAACGCATATTCTCCATGTATTTGGAATTTATTTTTGAATCCAATTAGAATTAATTGAGATTCAAATCAGATTAGAAATGCTTTATAAATTAAATAACAAATTATCTAATAAATATAAAACACACCTTAAAATAAATTTCGAAATATATTTGAATTTTTCATAAATTGTGGAACATCTTTAATCGATCAGTTTCATAAAATGAGCATATTTTTATTTAAAAATTATTGAACATATCTCATGCATTCGGGATTAAGTTTCAGCCGATGATGTAATATATATTATATAGTCATCTCAGGATTGTTAAATATTTTTTTATTAGATATACGAATGGATCTAAAAATAAAACATCAATATTTTAAAAATGAATTGAAGAATTTAATAAAAAAGACTTTTGATGTCATGATCATAAATTGAATACATAATAAAATTCTGTAATTTGGGAAAAATAAAAAAAATATGATGAAATAATTTAAATAAAGTTATAAGATAACCGTTAAGAACTCATGTTTGTTTTTAGGTGAATAGTAAATAAAACTTATAATTATTATTATTTTCTTTTAACTTCAAATAATCAAACTGACATTGTGATTTTTATAAATTAGCTTTACATCAACAACGATCCTTTGAGTTCGGAAACTTTCAGAAAAATTATTGCTTATGAAAGTTTTTTTTTTTTTTTTTTTTTTTTTTTTAAATAAAGGAAGAAGGGTCGAACGAAACTTTCAAGTAGTCAAGCCAATTAATTCGTCAGAAATTCATTAAATTAAACTTTGTAAATTATGAATTGTTTTATTGTTAATGTTTTTAATAATTTTCAATTAAGTTTCCATAAATTTTGAATTGTTTTATTGTTAATGCTTTTAATTAATTTCCATTAATTTTCGATAAATTTTGAAATATTTTTAAATGCTTTAATGATAAACGATGTAGTTTGGGGCAAATAACTTAAAACATTTAAAAAAACCTCCAGATTTTAACGATAATTAACTATATCTTAATTGAAAGTATAACAAACCCATAAAAAAACCCGTACAATTTATGTAAAATGATTAAAAATAAAAGCTGATGAATAAAGATGAAAATAAGATGACAGAAAAAAAAAATAGTGCTTTAATCTGTGACTAAAAATATTTGACATGACATAAAGATGTTTAAGGCAACCCATCAAATTTTGTAATCCAGAAATTCATGTTTAGTACATGCCTTCATTAAAACTACTAACAAATTTCAAATTAGCTCTGTGTTAAATAAGTATTTTTTAACTCCAAAATTGTTGTGCTTATTTTTTTAAAAAATCGACCAATTTTTTTTTTGATAATACGGTAGATTAAACATCAAAGACAATTTTTTTTTAAATTCGAAAATGCTCTATTAAATTATATACAAT
Source organism: Argiope aurantia (assembly GCA_026543865.1). NCBI lineage: Eukaryota > Metazoa > Arthropoda > Arachnida > Araneae > Araneidae > Argiope > Argiope aurantia. The sequence continues at coordinate 197,373 of JAPMOR010064276.1, forward strand.
TTGACTTTGATTGTTTACTTATTTCTGAATTTTATAAGTATAAAAACATATAATTACAAATAAGGTTATTTGCTCTTGATATGCTAAATAATTAAAAGCAATTATTTATTTATATATGATATATATAATTTCTAAAGGAAACTGTATCTTGTGTTCATATATGACTGCATTCTTGAAGATTTTATCACTTCTTCGCAAGATTTCACTTTATGAATTTTCTGCAAAATGGAATTGTTTTATCGCGTCTGAAAAATTTATTACTTTTTGATGATATTTCATGAAATTTTAAGACTGATATATAATTTTTTTTTCAAATTTATATAATTTATTAAACGGTTAAAGAAATATTGGGAAAATATTTGCCTTTGAAAAAATTATTTAGATAATACGGTAGAAAAACACTAATAATGCAGAAAATTTAAAAGAAATAATTATCTTAAGCATTAAATATGATATCTTGTAGTTTATTAGAAAAATTCACATACAAACTATCTACGAGATTCAAAGATTTAAGATTTTAATATCAATTTGTCCGAGAATATTATATGTGCTAAAAGAGAAAAGCAACCTTCCATAATGCTGTTTCGCAATTATTTTTAAGTTTTTTTGCCATAAGTGGCATGACGAAAATATTCAATACTTTTTGATAGAATTTTAATAAGTATGTATTTTTGTTATCCAATGACTAATAAATTTAATTTCCATGTTCAGTAATAAATTTATTACTGTTACAATAAATTATATTTTTTCGTGTTGTATTTGATGTTTAGTGATATCATATACTAATTGTTAATTTTTATGACGAAAACATATTTAAAAACAATTCTTGCCGATGATGAAAATATATTTAAAGTAAATATGAAGTATTTTTTAAATACAAGGATAAATTAACTACGATAAGAAATTTATTTTTTAACATTAAAACAAACTGTATAAGTAATATCACAGTTTACAAACATTAAATAAAACTCTTCGTTTTTGTCTTTTTTGATTTATAAATCTTGTAAATAAAAAAAATAAAAAATAAACCTTCATATTTTTTGGATTAATAAGATTGTTTATAATTTATAAATTTATCTATATTGTATTCTTATATTGATATCTATTTGCATTTTCGATATTTATCATTATTATTAAATTGTATTTTTACAAATAAAGGCATTAAGAATTACACAACTTAAAGTGATTAAGAATTACTCGTTTTAAAGTGATTAATTAATAAATTGATTAAGAATCACTTTCTCAAAATTTTCGCTTCTTGCCATTAAAGCTTATGTCAAGAATATTCAAAATTTTTATAGAATCAAGTATATATTTTTTTATAGAATTACAAAGTATTTATTCATATACTTTTTTTGAAAAAATTACCATTTTTATTTCGAAATTTTTTCTCAGCTTTTTAAAATAGATTAATGTACTTTTCCGATAATATTTTCGATCTCGACTTCTCAAAGATCTATGAAAAAAGTAGATAAGATCTATTTGGCTAACTTTAAAATTTATTCCAATTTTTGAAAACAAAAATAAAATTCTTTAATCATTAAGTTGTAAAAAGGGAACTTCCATTTTAAAATTATAAAAGAAAGAAGATAAGAAAAGAAAAGGAAAGAATTTTTTTAAAACAAGCCCACCCAAATCGAATTGTTATCTTTTTATTTTCTTCTATCGTGGTGTGTGTCTTATAAAGGTTAGTCTTTAATTTAACGCGATCCTATCCAATGTCAAAACCATGTAAGTACTCACTACATGAAGTCAACCTTTTACAATTTTGCCACTGCATTTGTCTCTTCTTTGGAAGGGGGGGATGACAACACATATCTATGAATTAAAATAAACAATAAAAAAAGATTCCCCGAAAAGAAAATCAAGTTCTCAATGCCAGCATTGCCAAGAGTAATAATGCCGTTGAAAAAAACTAAACAAACAAAACCCTCTCCAAGAGTATTTAACGCATGCCACAGATGCTGATGCGTAGCGTTCTGTACCCCAAAAACTTCCATCGAGAGCTCATGGCGAGGAAAACCTCCTTTTAAGAAAAGTAGTTAGTTCGAGTTAAGACAAGCGTAAAGAATGATGCGGAAGATTGAAGCAGCGCTGTTCGGGGGGCGGCAAAACGGTCCTCCCCTTGGCAGAGCGGCTCCGAGTCTCTGATGTGCAGCAAGACACGTTCACGCTTTTCAGAACTAATCAACTCAGCTATGGTAAGACGCACTTTGGAGGAATGCTTCTTCACGACAAATCCTCAGCGTTATAAGATCGCTGCAGCTTCAAGTGAGGGGGAAGGAAGCTACGGTTAATAATGAATAATGTAGGATCTCTAAGATCGACACCCCTGGAACTACCGCTGATGAAGTCGGAACGTGGACCGGCCTACAAAGGAATCGGGCGTTTTTGTTGTTGGCATATAGGTTCCTGCATGTTGTGCTGCCAGATTTTTTTTGTTGTTTGCGGTGGGTTTGACCCCTTGGGGGCCCGATTGGGAGATAAGTGTCATCCGCGCTTTCTCTTTGGTTGGTCCGTCCGCGTTTTGATTGGGATGATCATGATGATGTTGTTGGGTGGGATAGTTCATAGCGATGTTAGTGCGGTAAGGGAAGAGTTGGTATTTCGTTTAGCTCTGATCGAGAGGTATTTACACAGGTAATTGTATAGTTACAGTTTCTCTTGTGGTTTAGACTTTATTTGGAGGTCTTTTTATCGAATACGAGTTATTTTTCGCGGAAAAGTCAGACAAAGAAATTTAATTGCGTCCTTATTCTTTTATGATGTCATACCCTAAGTAGCTCTCTGGTGGGTGAAATATAACAGGTAGAAACTATTTGGTAATTATTATTATTAATTATTAATTATAATTTAATAATTATTAATTTAATTATTTTGTTAGGTGAATATTCTTAGAATTTGTATTCTAAGTAGTGTGGATTCCTTAACCTTTTAAACCGTTAAAAGATATTGCTTTCTACGTTTAGCTCTGATCGAAAGGTAATTACTCAAGTAATTGTATCATTTTAATTTCTTTTCGGTATAAATTTTATTTGGAGGACATTTTATCGAATGCATGAGTTGTTTTTCACTGAAAAATCAGACAAAAGCATTCAGCTGTGTCCTAATTTCTTTGTGATGTTATCGCAGCCTAAGTAACTCTAAGTAACTAAATGAAAAATTACAGGAAAAAGATACTATTAGATAATTATTTTATTCAATGAATATACTCGGAACTTGTATTATAAGTAGTGTAGATTTCTTACCCTTTTGATGGACATATATGATATTATTTTCTACATTCAGCGTTCACAAATCAAAATGTATTTTTTTAAATCGATTCACATTATTCCCATGGCTCCATTAAGCTCCTTAAAGAAATTTAATTTAAGGAATTTAATAGATTATAACTCGCCTATTTTTATTGTGTTTATGCTCTTTATAGCGGGCATCTCTGAGCTTTAGAATGTAATATGAGTTTCTGAATTTTGTGGTGAATTTACAAATTTAGGGACGTATAGATTTCTTTGTTTTATTGCAATAGAAGACTCATTGTGAATTCTTCCCCTTTTCTTTCGCTGCAATTTAATTTCCGTTTATTACGAATCTCGATTTATTTTTACTGAAATCTAAGCAATACTGTTTTTTTTAAAAAAATAACCTAATTATTTAAATCAAGTTGAACATTTCCATGGTTTTCTATCAAAATTGAAAAAAAAATGTAAAAATAGTAGGTTAAAAATATGAAAAAAGATGCAAATGTTTAAAAGATATAAATGAGAATTCTGTATGATTGATCAAAATTTTTAAAGACGTTAAGAAATAAAAATAAAAAGATTTTTAATATATAATAATATTGCGTAATGATGTAAAAGAATTTCTTATATATAAATTTTTTTAAAAAGATTTCTAATATGCAAAAATATGATATTGGAAAAATTACTTCAGTTTCAGAAGCAATTTAAAATAAGTAAGCGATAGCGCATATCATTTTTATATCCTCCTTTTTATAGCATATTTATAACAAGTACTATTTTATTGGTGAACTTTTCCCAAGCCCACCGATAAAAAGATTTTGCAGTTTTCAGTTTCAGATTAATTTAAATCACTTGTAATTTATTTATATTTTATAGCACACAAAATAGTGAGATAATTTATTTATATTTTATAGAACACAATATAGTGAGCCTGAAATCAGTATTAAATAATTCGCAAACGTTTTCTTTTCAAATAATTGTTAGTTTCTATAATTCCTAGAATGACTCTTAAATTATTGAGAACCTTGCATTACCTTAAAGTTAATAGAACTTCGTCTTTTTTTTAAATCTATTATTCAATAAAAATTTCTTTAATTAAAAAGTCCAAGCACTGGTGGTGTCAGACTGATTGTAAATGATAGTAAATTTATAAAACATTTCTGATTGGTGCATTTATTAAAGATTAAATTGCATTCCTCATATTTTTTTAATAATTTATGTGCCTACGACTGTATATAGACTCACTTAAATATATTTTATCCAAAAACAATATATATATAGAATTGAATCCAAATTCAGTTGTGCATTAGTTGTAATCATTATTAGATGAGATCTGAGCTTTATCGTTAGTGAAGAAAATCGGATGATTTACTGGCAAGATGTGATTTTTTAAAAAACTCTTTAAATAAGAGCTTAACATCCTTAACTTCTGTAGCAACCTTTAGGAAAAGGTAATGTATTTGAGTTTTCCTTAAAACACAAAAGTTTTGCTTTGGAGATCCCCCCCCCCCCTTTTAAAGAAGAAATGAAATTTTCATGGACAAAATGTGCTTATATTAGTATCTCCTGTAGCTTTCATAATTCCTTTATCAACATTCTACAACATCTTTTAAATAATATGTCTTTTAGATTAATAATTCTTCATTTTTGAATTTCTTTATTATAATGACATTTCACCAAAAGCTTTACCATTTTTATTTCTGAAATAGGATTGCTATTAACAATTATTTGTAAGTTAGTTATTTCATAAGGATGAACTTATTGTTTCAGGCCACAGCGGCATCAACCAGCTGGGCGGCGTGTACGTGAACGGTCGTCCCCTGCCAGACTCCACGCGTCAAAAGATCGTGGAGCTGGCCCACAGCGGGGCCCGTCCCTGCGACATCTCTCGCATCCTTCAGGTGTCCAACGGCTGCGTCTCAAAGATCCTGGGCCGATACTACGAGACAGGCTCCATCCGTCCCAGAGCCATCGGTGGCAGCAAACCACGAGTGGCCACCCCAGACGTCGTCGCCAAAATAGCCCAATTCAAAAGAGAGTGCCCCTCCATCTTTGCGTGGGAGATCAGAGACAGGTTGCTCTCCGAAGGCGCATGCACAAACGATAGCGTCCCAAGTGTGAGTATCCTTTTTCGAGTCTTTTATTTTTTTTAAGAACACTTTAACTTATAAGAATTTAATGTTATAGTTCAATATGATAAAAAAAAAATTGCCGGAGGAGCTACTACGAACTCTCGCATGCTCCTTAATAAAAAAACGTGTTTCCCCTTAAAATTTTTTTATCTTAAGCAAGTTCGTGTACATTATAATAGCTGGATTTTTATCTATAGAATCTCACCACATAAACAATTATGAAATGATCATATTGTCTATTTTGTGCATCTTTTTCCAGCTGACAACCAAAATTTGAAGCTATAATTTTGACACAAAATTGACACTAATATTTGGCAACACCAATATTATAAAATACCGCACAGCAATTTCTCTTTTGTAAATTGTCTCTATTTTGAGTTACCGCGTTTACATTCGTGTAAATGACTGATAGATTAATCAATTCTATGATAAGTTTGGTAAAAATTTGATACGAGTTTACATTTTAGATGGCAAACTAAGCAACAAATTTTAAACATCTTTCTCTTTATGTTTTGTAGTTATTGTATTCACTTGCACTCAGACAAACATAGACAACTTTCTAGGAACACATACAAAATTTTACTCTTATGGATAAAAGCTTTTTTGAATTTTTATGTTCATATAGACATAATTAAAAAACAACAACTTTTTTTTTGCACTTGAGAGGTTTGACGAATAATAAACTAAAGGAGACAATTCTTTATTCTTTGATATATGTTTTGATACGTAATACTAATAAATAACTTTAGGCATTCTATTCAAATATAGATAATATAATATAAATGCTAGTTAAATATTTTCTTAAAGCGTTATGTAGCATACTTAGACATTATACACAATTACAAACAATTTCTGATAAAATACGAAGACAGGAATAAAAATATGAAGAGTATATATAATGAAATTTACAAAGCTTTCTCCAAAAACGGATAAAACCATATATGAACTATTTACAGTTAAAATACGGAATGGAAAAATATTTTTAATAGAACTTTACAGCTGCACAAATGCAAATAAATCTTTAGTGCTTCATAAATGCTTAGATAGCGTATGATGGTAAAATTAAAGAGATATTTTGCATTTTGCTTAAGAATTCAAAAGAATATTAGAGTTCTAAGCATTGTTACAAATGTATATATTGATCACAATAAAAATATCAATGTAATGAAATAAGTTCCTTTAGATCCCAGTTAAACTGAGTTACTCATCTATTTGTTCTCTGAAACTCTTTTATAATAGTCCTCCTTTAATAGTAAATAAAAGAATAAATTTTGTTAAAAAAATAAACTTTTAATTCTCAACTTTTGACCCACCCACCTTCTTTTTGCGTTAATTGGAACAGGATAATTTCAATAGTACTTTTCAATTCAAGATTTGTATGAGATCAATAATAAAAAAAAGTTAAACTTTTGGGATATTACCTGAACTAAGCATAATAATTACATCGTTTTATTTGTCTTATAAAATATTGGCTTATTTTTTTCTCGATGTAATTCATAAATGATAAAACAAATCTCACTGAAATATTAAATTAAATACACTATATAAAACTTTGTTATTTTTAATATTATTTTTATGATAAACATTGAGAAAAAAATTCTATTAAGTCATTTTAAGGCTGAACATACAGTCAAAATACTATTGTCTGTTGGAATCTCGCCCTAGTAGAAACGGTAAGATAACTAAAAATAAATATACAGATTATAATGAATTTTATCATATATATGTCCTAAATAATTTTTTTTTTTTTAGTTTGCATTCCGAGATGTAAACCATAAAACCAACAAAACTGCTTTTTTTTTTTAAAGTAAATCCGTGATCTTTACTGAAAGCACACCCTTTGTAAGTAAGCGGTGAATGAACATATCGACCGTCCACCTTGCGTTCCGCCGTCCATCGACCGCACTGTAGGGGGTGATGGTGGGTGGTAAACTGGTTAAACGCGGACCCCCTAAATTAGGATATCGGTATCACGCGCACTACAATCGCTGATTGGGTTCCAGCACCCATGAGATCTTCCTTTATACAACTTCCCCGCAATCTATTGAGGCTTCTGGCTGCTGAATTAGGAAGTTTTTTTCCTCTCTTTTTTAACTGCTGTGTGATTTTAGTTTTAGAACGGTTAGAAAAATATTGCAACATCTGTAAATTTTATTTCAACAACGATATAGATAATTTTTTTTTCAATATTGATTCAATGTAGAATTAAAATATTTTGAAATAAAATTCTCTTTTAAATGTAAAACTAATTTTCTAATTGTTTATGTAAGGCAGCTTATATTAAATCAGCAGTTTACATTTGTAATCTATCCTTTGCATTGAATGTTTATCTTTCTGGATACTTTGGATTATATTCTAAATATTTGCAACTATTTTAGGTTTTAATCAGGTTAAAAGGTAATTTTGTCTACTCCTGAGTAATATTAGCAACTGCTTACTCTGCCTCAAATTGGAAAAACCAAATCTCAATATTTTTCTTCGAAAAATGAAAGAATTTGAAAGCTTACCTTATTTATTTTAGCTCGGTTTCTTCTATTTCATGATCATTAATTCGATCTGTAGTTATGATTCTGTATTTGTATTTCAAACATAGCCTGATTGTTCAAATGACCAAGCGAAATTTTATCTGTTAAGAATTCTTAATTTCATTAAACGTTTTCGTTCTTTAATTTATATTTTTTAAGAACTCCATTTTCATTGCCATTCTGGAAAAATCAAATTTCATTGGAACGAAGCTAAAAATATATAGGAGACATTACAACTTTACTAAAATCGGCTGCTACATTAAATTTAATTAAAAGATAGCAAAATGTATACAATTGTATAAAACTTCTAAAATCGTTTGCAGTTAAAGTTGCTATAAATTTAATGATAAAACTGAGACACTTACATATATAGAGATGCAATTATACGCATAAATGTTCAATATTCTCAAAATGATCAAGGATTGTAAAAAACAAAATTTTATTATAGCAAACTGAATTCTATACTTCAGGATAATTAAACATTATTTATAAGAGAAACAAATCTAATGGAATAGCACCTTGTCTTGAAAATTGTCCACGTGAGCTCCATTACATAAAAATGTATTCACATATCAAATTCGTAAAAGGTGAAACAAAATACTATCATCATCATAAAAAAGAATACATTTCAAAGGGCTTTACGTGATTCATAATTCAATTTCAAAATTAAATTTGGCAGCACATTTTATTTTCGTAATATGTTTTTAAAAATCTTGATTGAGCAAATTCACACATGATTTGCGAAATTTACGAATTCAAGTATTTCTTAATAGGACTAAAATTATTACAAATGACAAAGCTAATTTTAAAAAAATACTATAAATTGGTGCACAAGTCACGCTAAGGAAACTGTTTAGTTCATTTAACATATTTTTAAGTCACATTTTTTAGCATATTCAAATAGTTTCATTTATATGGAAGCTTTAAAAAGTGCGCACGAAAATTCATTTTATTTTAACTATGTACTAATTAAATTATTTTATTTTAATATATAAAAGATAATTTTTTTCTAGAAGATTTAGTTGATTTTTCACGTTAGTTGATTCAAAAAGTTTATTTTTAATTATTTACCGTTATGTAACTTTAATGAAATAATGTATATTAGAGAAATTCCCTGATTTTTTTTCTACTTATTGAAATTGAAGAATCTCAAACGAAGAATTTTTGACAGCTAAATTCGGCTAAAATTTTCATGACCGAAAATTCACTTCCATAATTCGTTGTTTTGACAGATACTGGAATAAAAAAATGGTATTCCTTATGAACCTTCCTTTTAAACATATTCAAGTTTTTAACTGAATCTCTGTTATACCTGCATTAAATTCATTGTAGCAGATATTATCAACAATGGATGTTTTTTTACCATCGAATGTTAATTGATCTTTATAGAATTCAAACCTGAGTTACATTCTTTACAAATAAAAGAACGGTTTTATTTAATCTTTACTATTGAACTGCAATATAGTTGTTAACGAGATATTTATATTTAATATAAAATAAAAGGAAAAATAATTACCTTTACAAATTCTATTATTAAAGATGAATTTGTATCTCTATGTGTGTATTCTAGCTCTACAGGTTAGAGTATTAGACTTCAAGCAGCCACATTTGATTCCTATATACTTTGGAAAACGGAAATTTGGATTTTAGATTGTTTTTTCTTTAATTTTAATTTTAACAATTAAACAATTTTTTTTATTTAACTTTCGAAAATATTGCTAATCAAAAGTAATTTTGCGTCATCTTACATTTGAAAAAATTGTTTTATCTAGGATAGTAATTTTTTGATTTTTAAAAATAATTTTTAAAAATATTTTGAAATAAATAATTAATTTTTAAAAATATTTTGAACATATTTTACAACAATAAATCTTATTGTTGAAGTGAAACTCAAATCGTTTTAATTGTTGCTATTTTTATTTCATCTATTGTTGTTGATGAATATATAAAACGGGGGCTTATTTTTCCATGTTGAATTTTCCATGTAGGTTTCAGAATAAAGCATACTTAAATTTTTTTGAATATTTTTGTTATATTTACAGATTAAATTTAATTTCAGAATCAAACAATTAAAAGAATTTTTCAAAGCGCGTCTATTTTTAAACACCCCTGCTCTTTCCCCTCTACAATAATTGGCTATACTAGAATATAGACAGAAAACAACGGAAATACATACGACTTCAACAGAACTATATAAGAACTTTTAAAACAATATGAAGTATATGAATTATTTGAATATTAAATTTTTTTTTCTGGAGGAGTTATTAAGAAAAAGTTACACAAAATATTTAATTGAAATTTTTAATAATCATTAATCCTAAGGAGGCAATTAGTCGCCGAAGGCATCTAGTCAAAAGATAAATTCCACTGCGCATAGCAATGGAAAGGCATAATATATCTCGAAACTCGCAATCTTAGAACATTTTTTAAGTCAGCAAATATTATTTTCATCTCTTTTTTGTGTGATAAGCAATTCCTATTAATCTTATAGACTTTAATTACTCCCTATACCATCAAGTAGTGATGTAGAAAAGAGTAAGTGTTCTCTAGAGCATAATATTACATTTTAGTTCCTAGTCGCATCCGAAGCCAGTGTAAACGATGTTTGGAATTTCGTAATATTTCTCCTTCTTCCCTTTATATTTAGCTTTAAAAATATCATAAACGTAATAACATTTTGTCCCCATGGTAGACCCTTAAGATGACGCCCGAAGCATTTATACCCCTCTTGCCTCACGTCGCGACGTCACTGCACCAATATCGGAGTTGTTTTATAGTTTTCATAAGACATATGTGTTTTAAGAATTGAGACGCTGAGTGGTTTGCTGTTACCCGCATTAGCTTCAATGGAAACTTAGATTAATTTTGAAGTAGATAACATTTAAAGTGATTTTCCTTTTTTTCCCGGAGAATTACGTCATTTTAAAAATACTATTAGGAATTTAAACTTGCTAAAATCAATATAATAATGAAATTTATCTGTGAATAACTATCTGTGGATTATTAGGTATTTGAGACTCAAATATTTAGTTATTCGCTAACAGACTAACTATTCTTTTTTTTTTTTTAATGCAGGAAGTTTAAATTAATTCAGTCAAATTTTTGTTTCTGAAACGAAAATAATCTGTATCTTGTATTAATCGATTTTTTTTATCGATAGGATTTGATATGAAACCTTTTTTTTTACAAGCATTATTACAGCGCTCTAAAAAATCCAACTATGATTAAAGTGAAAATGGACTTTAAGAGGTTCATAAAATCAGTTTTTGATTTTAAAAAAAGCATGTAAATTTTCAATTTCAATTGTGAATTAAATAACAGAAAGTGCTATTTCAGTTGTGAATCGAGTATTAACAGAAAATGCCACTTTTGGTTGTGAATTGAATAACAGAAAGTGCATACTATTGTTTAATAGATTGCCCAAGTTAAAAATCTGATCATTTCTTAAAAAGATATTGCTCAGATATCTACACATCTAAAGTTGATTTTGAATAATATCATGATATGACAAGGATATAATATCTTCAAAATTTTAAAATTTTGTTCAAAATATTTCTTTAAGAGATACTTATGAATTGAATAATTCAAGATATATAGGATAAGTTGGGTTGAAGTTATTCAAAATTACTTTTTCATAATCATTGTAATTGATGCTAAGAATGAATCCAGTTTTACTTACAGAAACAAAATTTGCAAATATGGTTGTTAAATTTTGCACCAAGGCAAAATGAATCATATTAATTACTTCTTGATAAATTTCTTATTAAAACGCAGATTAATTAGGCGATAATTCAATAATATTCATTCACTTTTCTTTTATCATTTAATTTTACTTTCTTACATACGTGAAACATAAAATTTTGATTAAAATAAATGTTAGATTTACTTCTGAATATGATGGTAATACAAAATAATTACTTAAAAAAAATTGTGTCTGTATTTTTAAAAAGTTAGAGGGATAAATTCCATTTAATTTACCGTAAATGCTTTGTTTTTTAAATAATTAGAAAAATTTGTTTATCGGTATACATTTATTGATATATTTAGTTTAAACTAAACATTTCATTAAAATTGATTAATGTAGAAAATATTAATCAGCTAATAAAAATGGCTTTTTTGTTTATTTAAAAATGCTTCAAAAAGATAAGAATTTCCGGCCACTAAAAGTTATGGTGTAGTGTCTTTGCTTGGGCAAGTATTTGCCAATTTAATCCAATTTAATGAATTTCAACGATCATAACTTAAAACATTTGCTAATTAAAGCCAATATTAAACTAAAAATTCACAAATTTATTTTCATAAAATTATTTTGTTGCTCATATTTAAAAATTCAAATCTAATCTCGTGGTTTATTGTATCTTTTTTCATAAATATGTGCAAAATCGTCTTTACAACTTCTCTCCAACGTACAAACCGTCTTCTCCAATGTACAAACTTCTCTTGCAAAGCCGTCATCTCCAACAACTTCTGACTAAGAAAGATAGAGCAATAACAAAATAGCTTTCGGAACTGCGTCTAGAAAAGTAGGAGGAAATAATACTTAGCAGGGGGAGGTTCGTTTGCAGGGGAGGGTGTCACTACCACCCCCCGGCAAAGGGGAGGAAAAATTTTGACAGCTCATCTGCGCTTATTAATTTTTCTTTAAGCCATACACTGACCTTGGAGATAGCAAATTAAATTAACTGTTAATGAAATTTGCGGCTGGTTTTGGATTACAAAAGACCAAGCGCCAGGAAAGAGAGTGTTAGCAGTGAAGCGTGCTATACAGGGTAGGAATGTTGAGGGGAAACAGTGTTACTAGCGTAATGAATGGTTCTCTTAAGAGCAGGAGGAAAAGGTGATAATTTCAGCTCTTCGTTTAACACTTTTTGTTCTAAAGGAATTGGAAGGGTGGGATGAAGAAAAGGCAGAGATAAAAATATAATTAATTAAGATAAAAAACTGATTAAAAAATTATTTTAATCATTTTTAAATATCAGTTCAAAAGGAGTCCTGATGGAATGGATGGCCTATCATTAAGTCGTTATAGCATATTCTGTTATAGAAATATGAAGATTAAGTTCAGCCTTTGATCGTAAAACTAAGCCTCTTAGTTGTTATATTTACTTTTTAAAATCATTTCGAATTTAATCACAAATTATCTCGTGACAAATAACCTTGATTGAAAAATATTGAGTATTTGGTTACTGTTTCAATTTTGTGACTATAATGGCGATATTTTATGACATTAGTTAGCCACATTTAAACTTTTCGATCGGAAATATTCAAATTCAGTAATGAATGAAAGTGGAGAGAAAGGTTAAAAAATATTTTCATACGGTGTGGTAAAATTCTACTTCGAAAATTTCACATATTTTTTAATACTTAATATTTTATTTTTAATCGATATAAAGGATAAAACTTCACAGTTTTTTAATTATATTGGGACATATCTAGATAGAAAAAGAAGACTTCGTGAGAATTTCCGTTATTAACTTCCGTAGCTCACCGATTGTTTCGTTAAATGAATCGTTTTTATAATACTCTAGTGGATTGTATTCCATTTGATGGAATTTTTAATCATTAAAAATTATTGTTATTAGATAATGTTTCTAAGGTAATTTTGGATCTAATAGAAGAAATGCTTAACAGGAGGTTCATTTAAGAGCTTTAATTTTTTTTAAATTTGTTTGCCTATTTTAGGGTGTTTTTACACTTTTAAGTGTGTAAGAGTGAAATGTAAGATTGGTAATACATAGAAAAGAACCACATCTTACTTGTTTGCTACTTTCAAAAAATAATATTCAGAATTCCTTATGTTATAAATGCCTTAAATAGAATCACAGCAATAAAATTATTCTATAAATAAGTTTAAAAGAAACTAATTTCAAAATAAAACGCAAACTTTTGAAAAATTATGAATGCATTTTATTTATACGGTATCTCTTTTTGTTAGCAGAAGGTATCAAACTGTTTTAAACAGTTTGATACCAGACTACAATTCTAATGGTAATTCTAGTGATTTCTTCACATTTTTTTCATAGTTTCAATAAATTTCAAAAATATTTTAAGCATATCTAACAATAATGCGTTTCATTGCTTTATTAATGCTTTTATATTTAAGCAAATTTCAATGGTATTAAATATATTTTTGTACACATTATCATTCCTATAATCAATAGTGAATTAAAAAAAATATTATAAAGATAGATAAAGCAATCCCAAAACATTATCAGGCTTTGACATTTCGGATAGAGGTTTTAATCTCTTTTTATTTTCTCCCGCAGTTTTTGATTATGAATTACACTTTTCTTTCTTACCCCGACTTATTTATTACATGGAGTTCGAACCTTGAGCGTACAGCTATAAGAATATGTGCACAACCCCTTCGTCGATCGAAAGTGGGTGTTGACGAATGGGCAGTACCAAGTCGACACCAATTGAATACGATCCAGTTCACAAAGACCATAGAAGTCAAGCAAGCCTGTTGAATTGAAAGGACCTTCACTGCGGAGCTGGCTACAAAAGCCCTGGCTCAAACTGTGTTGTACTTCGCGACACTTTCTTAGAGACATTTTTATTGATCGCTTTAAATCTTTATAACTTCTTTTAATACTAGACTTGCAATGCATGTCCGCCCTTTCAAGGATATTAAAAGAAACCTTTGATGTCTTGTTATGTCCATGATTTGTATTATTGTTAGGTATGAATACCTCAAGTTGTCCACTATTGCTGATATTTAACAGATGACGCTTTGTAAAAGTCGTGTACCTTTGATTCAATTTTAGAATGGCCTGCAGGATACCCTTTTCCGACAAGAGGGTTATTTTTTGAATTAGCTTTTGGAGCCACCACCATTGCTTTCACAGGTTAAAAGGTTTTTTGTTCACTTTAGAATTTCGATTATTGTGAATTCAGAAGCAATGAAAAGCATTCAGAAGGAAGATTTCATGGTATATTTATCGATTCAAGTAAACATCTTGTTAAGATTAAATGAGAAAGATATTGGATGTTTCGTTCCAGAAGCGGTTATTCGATTGACGTTATTATGATGGTGTTTCAGGTTTATTATTATTATTGATGTTCTCTTATTATTTAAAAAACAGACAAATCGGGAAAAAAAGAAGAAATTTTTTTTAATGATTTTGAGATGTTTTTATATTTGATTAATTAATTGTACAGCAATATGCTGTAGCTATACATAATATTTCCTATTTCAAATACTTTAATTTTTGTACAATATTTTTTTTTTCAAATTCTTTAAATTTCGTACAATTCTCAATTTTAAATACTTTTAGTTTTATACACTCAATTATTTTCCTTATTATTATCATTATTTTAATATTAAAAAAGTCATTGTGACTTAATAATATGTATGCAAGCTCCACATCTCCTAAACAATTGGGTCTTTTTAACCAGTTTGCTCACTTATTATATAAGATATGAGAAAAAAAAATATTAAATATTAAACAGTAGAAATTAACAAAAATTTCCTTTTTACAATTTGAACTACTTTACCACTATTTTTTAAAAATTCATCTTTTATTCTAATGTTTTGTGACAATTCTTTTGTTGGTTTTAAAGTAATTATAAATTATATCCTGTATTAGATTTTTTATTATTTATTTAAATAAACCAAAATAAATTATAGTAATAAATTAAACTCATTATTTACTACCAATGCAATTGTTGCCATTTGCATGCAATTCGATTCATTTTTGATTGCATTTTGATTCAATTTGGAACCCGAAAAGTATTTAAATCTTGTTTTTCACTTGTGACGGCTAAATTATATTATCTGAACTATGATTTAAAATACGAACAGTTCTTTTATATGTCTGCAAACTTAAAATTAATTTATTCTGTTTAAATCCAGCTAATAATATAAGAATAAAATAAAATCATATTAGACGCAAAACTTGCCCTAGTGGGCTTGCCTACTTTGTAGTCGATCCCTCGTTTCCTTTCTGACAAGCAGGCCTCCGACTTTTTTCCCCTTTTCTGAGGCGAGAGCAGCTCATCAGTTTGAGTATTTATTACTTTTACGCCCCCGTGCAACCGCCATTGCTGTCAACGGCGCAAATTTGTCATCGGCAATTTGACGACGGAACCTTCCCCTCTCCCAGTCTTTCAGTAGGAAACGTCAAAAGACGACGTTTAAACCGTTTGTCCATGACAAAGCTGTCATTCGCTTCCCATTTTCCCATTTCGTACCATTTTCATCGGTACACCACAGAATAGAAATGAAAACCTAGTCTGCGAGGAACACCTTTTAATTCGAGTTGGAAAATTCCGGAGCTACATTTATGGACAGCCAGATGATAAATTTTGTGACTAGTGCAAGAAGCGGTTTAGTTATTCTCTGTCCTATTTAGGTAATTGGCAAAAGCAATTAGTCACTCAAGCGATAAATCAAAGTCTTCATGTTTCAATCGTATTCTCCCTGCTTTGCTGAATACGAATATATGCAAAAGCCCTGTCCTGTTGCCAAATAGTAGATATATTTGTCAATCATTTTCTACATTTATCATTCGTTGTCATCAGTTGTAGGTTTGTTAATTAACAGTTGTCTTCAGTGCTAATTAATGAATTGTACAATACATCAGTATTTACTCCGTCTTGCAAAGCAAGCGGAAATCAATACAAATATTAATATGTAATACAAATAATAATCAATACAAAAAATATAGACACCGTGAATATAAAGCAAATGCAAATAAATGATATATACAAGTATATAATATTATAAAATATGCTCGTGCAAATTAAATAGTTTTAGTTTCACATATAATAAATGTTTATAACAATGCTAACAAACAAAACAGTAGAAAAATTAATAAGAAAGAAGGTATAAAATAAAAAAAATTAGAAGACATTTAGATAATCTCAAAATAACATCCTCCTCAAAGACATTAACCTTCTCATAAAAATGCTGTATGAAAAAAAATGTATATCCTTCTAATGAATGAAGTGCACAATAATAAGAAAAAGATTCTGCCATGTGTCAAAAATGAATTTTCTGAACGACATTTAGACCTTTTATCTAATTATGTTGTAGTTTTATTATATGTGCTTGATTTGTAAATGATTTTATTGGAGAAAAATCTATGTTTTGGTATAATTTACCAGTGATCTGTAAACATTATGATCAGTTAAAAAGAATTTCCTCAACTCATAGTCATTTTAAAATTTTCAACAGTTCTTATTTTTTCATCAAAGTTGTAGATTAGATTACTATTCGGTGCTGTAATGAACTTAAAAACATATAGCACTGACACAGGGCAGATTCAAAAGGATATTGCACTTGATAGATACTATGCAAGGGCATATATTATTGCAAGAAAAAAATTGTAAGCAATATATATTGGTGGGTTGATACACAGTTACTGTCTCTCTCGACGCCCAATCCAGATGACAGCACAGATGCCGAAAAGTCGGCAAAGTTGTTATTGAAAGAGTGTCACTCCAAATTATTCGAAAACAAATAAATATCGTTGAATATACTTGATAGGGATGTTTGTTTCTTTTAAAAAAGAAATCTTTTAAGGTTTTCCCTCTTAAAAGAAATTTTTAAAGTTTTTTTAAGTTATTTCCCCGTTTAAAACTTTTGCATAAACATATATTTGCAATAAAATAAATTTATCTCCTCCTTTAAGATAAATTCTTTTTTTTTTTTGGAGGGGTGCTTAGTCTATAAAAATAAAATTACATCAACCAAATGTTTTGTCTACAATTTAACTTATGAGCTCTGTGAACCTTTGTTTTTTCTTAAACATTTCAAAAATTTAACTCTACATCTTTCATTCTCTAAGATAAAAATGTCCTTATCGATCAATATTCCTATCCTTAAGATGCTGAAATAGCAAAACTTCGAGGAAGCGTCATTTTCCGAAAGCATAAAAATTGTGAAGTGAGGTTCTTCCACCTTTCCTCTTTCTAACACCCTCCGTGATCTACGTCGCTTTGCGTTCATTTATTTGATAATTTGTGCTCATGTTTTTAATAATGACTTAGTCTTGAACTTATTTAAAATAACTGAAGTTGGAAAGTTTATAAATAACCTTTTATCGATAATAATAACTATATATTTCAAATAAAAGCCTATTGGATTCAAATGATTGCAGTTCCTTTAAATGCCTCCACCGCAATGCCTTCAATAAATTTATATTTTTCAGATATTTGTTTATTTGTATAGGATTTTTTTCTCCTCCCTCTTTTTCGATTTTTTTAAATAATATTTTTGATCAACTGAATTACTAAATTTAAATTATTACATGAAATGCAAAAATACACTTTTCTGTTTGAATAAATAATATTTAACGTTCAAGGAAATTAATGGAGTTTCTTTCACTTACAAAACTTACAAAAGAAAAAAAAGCGTCTGCATACATAGGAGTAGAATTTTGATAATTCCATTTATTAACAATTTAGAGCAGTCCAGCTATCTTAAGTCTGCAATTCCAATCCTTAAACTTTTTCAATAAATGCAGAGCCAGTTTTGTCTCCAAAACTTTTGTAAATGAAAGTATATATTTCCCAAATTGAACAAAAACAACAACGTTTATATTTCACTTCTTTAGAATTCCATATTGAATTCAACAAAATCCTCCACTTTTCTTATTCCTACCATTTTTTATTTTGCTTATAAATCCCCCAAGCAAGATAAATGGCTGGATTCGATTACTTATTATATTTACAATTTGAAACAATGCTTTAACGTTGTTATCTCTGGAATCCTATCGACACCGTCAGACACCGGAGATTTGGCAGAAGAAAAAAAATTCCACAGAGAGCCCTACCAACAAAACACTTAGTCAGACAGACAGTCTACAAATTGGACCTTCGTGTTTGTGATGCAAATGAAGTATAACACTGGGTTTCTTCGTTTAGCCTGCGACCGCCGTCACCATATTATAATAGAGTCCCCTTCTGTACTTCCCCCGTGTGTATCTCCATTGCAAATCTCGGCCACTTGTGTCAACTCAATATTCTTCGGGAACGGTTTTCCAGCGAGCGAGCGGTATTTTTGCTCATTTGAATTTTCGATCCTTGATTTCCGGAGTGGGAGATTTTCCCGAACCGATCCCCCCCCCTTACTCTTTTCCAACTGCACCTTCTTCCCCCTCCTACTTTCATCTTATTTTCGTGATCCCTACGCTGTAGGGTTGCCAAATTGAATCTATTTTCTCGAATTTTTTTTATTACTATTTTTTTTCTTCTTTTTCTTATTATTTTTAGGGTTTTTTTTTTCTTTGCTCCTCTTTTTTCGCGTTTGTATTAGTAAAGCAGTAGTTGAGAAGGCCTGCTTGGGAGAAAAAATAGCGCCAAGTTGATTTGCTTACGGTAGTCAACCTTAGGAGGAGTCCAGTGTGGAGTTGGAAATCAATCTAAATGCGGCAACTGGTGAATGTCGGGGCTTTTATTTTGGTTCACTTCATCGAGTCTTCTTCGTTTCTAGGATTCTAGGATTTTTCTTTACACTTTTTTTTTTTGTTTAATTTTCTTTTTCAACCTCTTTGAGAAGAATCCAGGATGTTGCACTGCTGAAGCGGGAGCTGGAGCCGATAAATGGTTTCTGTTTTTGGTGGTGTGACGGAATTAACTGTAGCACGTGTTGGAAATCGACAAGATGAAGTAATTGCATTTCAAATCAGTGCGAAAAGCTAAAAATAAAGGATGCTCTTTTTTTCGTTGAAAAGCATATAAAAAAATTCTTTATTCGCTCTTTTGCAGAGTAATCTTCGTTTTCATTTCTTTTGAGATTTTTTTTAAAAGTTTATAAGGATGTTTAAAATCAGGTAGCTAACTGATTTTGGTTAGTTTATTCGTTTGTAACGTTTTTTAACGTTTTGTTAACTCTATAGCATGGTTTTAATATCAATATGCATTTAACCTTATAAAAACTTAATTATTTTGTCCAATGTTGTGAAAGGCCTTGTAATAAGAAGGTTGTTGCTATCTTTTCCCCATTTTCTAATGAAATCACGTTCTGTATGAAACTTTGCTTTTTGGGAGGTATCAAAATGTTGTGTTGTTGTATTAATACCGCTATTTTTGTATGGCATTATATAGAAATCATGTTATATTCTGCACATGCAGTCATAATGCCATGCCATGTTCTATAACCGCAAAGTATAGTCATGCTGCCAGAGGTGTGTCAGAATACTGTACAATAGAAGAAAAGCTGCTATCTTTTCTCTATTGTATTCTATTGAAATCTTGATATTAGAAAGATGTCAAAATACATGTTATAAGAAATCTATTACTATTCTTCACTGCATGATGAAGAAAATGAACTTATAGATTATCGTATAGTGTTCTAGAACATATTTGTATCATGTATGAATAAGAATATGTTGAAGAAGGTGAATAAAAAAGATAGAGTAATAAAGAATGTTTTATCTAAATACCATCTTCTTCCAAGCTTCAGTGGGGCGGCGGCGGCCTGGTGGTAAGGTCTCGGTTCGTGAGCCGTAGGGCTTCAGGTTCAAAACCAGATTCCGCCGACGAACCGTCATGTAAGGAGGTATTTGCACGTTAAATCTGTTAGGGCCAAACGTCCTCCCGCCGGTTCAGGTGTCGCTCTCGTCCTCTAACCGCGGTTCAAAATTACGAGATCCGCCCCAAAATAGCCCTAGTGCTGCTTTAAATCGGGACTTAATATAACTAAACCAGGTTTCAGTGCTCGAGTTACCTATGCCATTTTTAATACTTCATTAATTTTTACCCAAATATAATAAAAAAATAATACATAACTAATTAGAGAGCCAAACTAAGTAGAGACAAATTAACATACATTTTAAACGGACTACTTAAAGAGGTTTAAGTGCATACATTTTACACAAAATAATCTTAATCAAAACTTTTCATTCAAATTTAGAACGAAAAATTAATATCTTAAATTAAACATTTTGCCGTTAACCTTATATCTTATTTAAAATAAGTGATTTTAATATGAAGATACTCTTGCACAATTTCCTGTAACTTGTAGTTTTGATATCAAATAATATAAAATTAATTTATTTCCATTGTGTACACACACACATATATATATATGTACCGTTTTAATTTATATAATATAATTTTAATTATATTTCATCATTAATTTTATTAAATTTACTTACACATATGTGAATTTTATAACAGCTTTACTCAATGATAGCAAAGATCGAATGTTGGTCTGCTGATTATTTAGCTGCTTTTTTTAATGTTTAGGAACTTACTATCCTTTTCCTGAATTTTGATTGGCATTTGTTTCATACTGGACGTCTTACGTACTGTCTTTATATAAATTTAATAACAATAGTTTTTAAAATACTTATTATTATACATACATTCTAATATAAAAAACTTTTAGTAAAAATATTAATTTTTATTTTTATTTCTACTTTTTAACTTTTATAATTTTTTTCATATAAAATTATGGAAACCTGAATTTTTTTTTTTCTCAAATTCACTGCAGACGCAGGAATAGAATTAAAATTTAATTAACTTATTTCCAACATGAACTGATTGATAACCGAATTTCGAAAATTTTGAAAAAGTGTAATGACGTTAAATATATAATGAACTGCTCAAAATTTCAAAACTCTAGTCCATTAAGAAGCGAGTGGAATGCCGATTATAAAATTTCATCATCAAAAACATGAAAAAAGTCAAGCGAAGCAAAATTATAAATGTAGGACTTCTCTTTCTGACAATTCCTGAAATTGGGAAATAAATGTATAAATTAAACTTTTATTTTAGTTAATACAAATAAATGTAATTTAAAATTATATTAACTAGTTTTAATGAAATTTTAAAACTTATTTTCTTAAATATTCTACTTACAAAAAAAAAAAAAGCAGTGACTTTTTTTAAATCTTTATCATCAATGTTATTCAACCTATTCTCCAGTTTAAGATAACATGGTTATTATTTTTGAAGGTTGCCACGGCCTTCCGTTTGAACACAGGCTTCAAACCCGATTACAATTTAAGTTCCGCTGTGCAGTACATGAAACATTTTTTGGGAGGTCGTAGGCATTTATTTCAGTTGGCCAAATATCCTCACCTCGGTGTCTTGAAAATAGAAGTGGAAAGAGAGTTAAAGCAGCCAGTTCAGTTGTTGTTCTCAACATCTGACCTCAGTTCAGAAATGCAAATTCACTCCGATGAGTCCTCATGTAGCTTCAAACTGGGACATTAATCTATCTAAATCAAACCGAAATGTTCACTTTATATTTAAAAAAAAATGGTTTAAAAACGGAATCCAAACATTAGTAAATATGTTGCAAAACAAGTGTTATGCAATTTTTAGATGTAATCTCTTTCAGAATTTTGAATTTATTTGCACGCCGTACGAAGCCAAGAAAGCGATACACATCTTTATCTGGTAGATGAATTAGGAACCTTTCCCGTTGTGTGTATTTATGCGAATTCGGTGGGGGAATTGATAGAACGGAAGGGGGGTATACGGTTCGCTACAACAGCGCCGCACTGTGGACACACTCGGTCGTAAGCTGTCGGGCCGTGTAATCGAAGAGTTCTTCGGCAGGCATTACCCCAATGCCCAAAAATGCCCGGGAAATTGATCTCCAACCAATGGTTTTAATGGACCAATGAGAAACAAGAATGCGGGGTTGTAGCAGACCGTCGGAGCTCAATGTTATAATTAATTGGGAGAAGTACGGATCCCCCCCCCCATGCCCCTGTTCTTCATTTTTCATTCTTCTGTTCTTTTTGTAACGATATGGAGAAACATCTGAGAGATTTTAGAGATTTTTTTTTATCATGAATATAAGTAGATGAGTATCACTTTAAAGTTTTATAACAGGTCGGGTTACATTTTTGTATTTTTAGTTAAATTACGAAGTATTCGCCGGCATAATGCTTTTTAATTGATAAACATGGATATCAGAATAAAGATAATATTCTATTAAATTTTAGTTATATGGAGTATCAACATTGTGAAAAATCAGCAAACCTGTTTTTTTTTCTGCATTAGATCTTTTGAACTTTGAATCGCGAAAATCCTACAAGAACAATTTTCTTTCAGTCTTTAAGATTTGCAAACAAAAAATAATAAATAAAATCGCCCTGATTTCTTAACCATTTCCTTTTATATTTATTATTATTGTAATTTTAATTATCTCTAAGCTATTTTCCAATTTCTCATTTTCCTTTTCAATTTAGGAGACGCAGCAACATTATTTTGTGTGGAATTGAGCTGCGATTCCCCCCCCCTCCCCGTTTAAAAACGGGTTGTAAGAGTAAAATGTTTGTAAGCGGAAAATTATTTACTTTTAACAAACATATCTTATAATTTTTGATTACCTTTTTTACTGTCACAAGATAACAAAGTCGATTTCACGAATTTCGTTTCGATTTTTTACAGATAATGTTAATTTTTTCGTTTTTTTTAATAACGATTTTGAATTTTTAAAGCATAAGAATGATGCTAGCAGATTTTTTTTTCCGTTTTAAGGGAATGGAATCAACACGATTTTCTAGATATGTGATTTGTTATCAAATTTGTTGCTCAAAGTTTTATTATTTATTTCTTTGTGAGAAGTTGATATAATTAAAGTTTCAACAAACATCGAACTGACTTCGCACACTTGAGAGAAAAGATAATGTGCATTTTATACATTTTGTAATACTAAGAAGTGCTCCCCCCCTTTTCTTTAAGACTTCAATAAAGCCAGATGCATAGGTTATAATTTTTTTCATCCATTTACTTAAATTTTTGTAAAAGATGGAAGTGAATTTAATAACTTGAGCTAGTATATTTTTGCACAGTAATATGTATTTATAACGAAAATATTTATCTTACTAAAACTTATTATGGATTATTCGAATGCATTTTTAAAAACGTTTTTTATAATTTTTTTGTTTTCAATTATTTTTAGAAGTAGAAAGTTTCTTTTATAGATTAACAAAAATGTATAGAAAACTCAGAAACCTGTAGTAATTTAATTATGCATTTTCTATGACACACATTGATATATATTGTTGTTATGCATATAAAATATGACACGAATTTCTATTTTTTAAGATACTTATTCAGAGATATGAGAGACTGAAATAATTTGGTAATGAAGTTTTGGATTTGTGACCGGAGGGATAGATTCCAAACGCGTTCTATCAAAAGTCCGACGTGCTTATAGATCTGATATTCGTTAAAACAAATCAGATGTTAAACAGCCAACCATTGATTAGTGCGCACGTTTGGAAAGTGTGCTTTATCTCAAGTGTCTTCCTTTTCATCTGATTATGATTAGAAATTAAGAGGCATCGTTCCAAATTTATGTCGCTTCAAAAGTTAAGGTTAGTTAAATATTTAAGATAAATTAATTAAAATTCCTAAAAACATACAAATTATAACGATTGTTACTCGAATTCCCATTTCATAAAGGAAGTAAAAGATAATAAATGTAGATCAAACCGAATTATGTCTTCTATTTTGAAACAGAAGAGCAAATTTTTCATCAAATAATGTCTGTTTGAATGTGTTAAAACTGAAATTCAAGTGTGGAATGTCTTGTGTGATTGGGAAATCTTCCGCATTAATTTCGGCTTTTATTCAAAATTAAGTACTTTGAATTTTATGAATCGAGAGTTAAGTACATTTAAGATAGATTGATTTTATCGCTTTATATAGAACAGATAATTTTATAAAATTCCACAGCTATTATTATTTTCAGTTATGTTTTGCCGTTTCCAAAAAAGCCCTTAATAATTAAATATTATCACTTATAAAATCCCTACATTATAGTCAGGATAAATAAATGTATAAAAGAGTCTTTTACTTGATGATCTTGCGAGAAGAGTCTTCATGAAATGTATCTCTCGGGGCAGAATTTTTCAAAGAAATCGAGAAAACGGCCGAGATATCCATCCAGATGATTGAGACGTCCATGTCAGAGGCTAAAAGGGAGGCGGTCAAAATCCCCTGCCCAAAAACGATGCAATCGTTTGTCATCCCATCCCCCAGCAATTCCCAGAAGAGTCCTTAATTCGTGTTTTTGTACCATGCTCTTGGATATCAGCACTGATTGCGATAAGGTTAATAGACTTAGATCTCCCCTCGGTACCATCGGTCAACTCGTGATGAAACAGAAATGTGTTTTACAAGGTTTTTTCTTTCACTAGCTTTTTAGTATTGAGCATTTTATTCATATTAGAATCGTTGTTTTCAAAAGTGGTATAAGTTTGCTACATTTGAGCTTCAAGATTTTAAAGATCAGTAAAAGAATTTTAAAAACAAATGCATTAGATTCGTATATAATAAAGCGTATTTCTTTCTTTTTTATCATTATTTAATTTACTCTACCATAATGAGATATAATTACAATTTTTTTGTCATTATAGAAAATGTTTTTTGCATTATAAGAAAACTTATTTCTACTAATTGAAAAATAATTTTTTGATGGGTAATTGCTTAAATTAGTTCTCATTTTGCTGCTTTTGATATTACCTGATTGCAAATTGAACACTTTAATTTTTACAAAATAATTATTTTACATATGATTTGCTAGAATTCTGCTTAAATCTAGTGATGACGGCGCGGATTATTTCATTTGAAAAGTTTTAAATTTCACTATTTGTTTTCGGCATCTTTAAGCATTAATAAGATGCGTTCATACTTTAGATTTTTATTAGAAACCCGTCGTCTTTGAAAAATCCTGGTTAATGTTAGTACCCTTAGAATATTGATTATACTTAATACCAATTATCTCTTGTATGCCAGTTGTCCAAAATTTTCTCCACAAAGTATTTCTAAATTTTAGATTATGACAAATATTAAAGATATTAAAGTATGGACCTTTCATTTGTTTTGTGTATTGTATACACGGGCATTTTTAATGGAGTCGAAACCCATGACATCCTAGTATTCTTAAAAACTTAAGTATCTGGGTATTCTGCTTCAAATTACGTATTATCCTTTGTTATCACGAAAGATTTCGCTTTCTAATTTCTCATGCAAATTGAACAGATAATAAGCAGAATCTTTTCTCCTTAACTACCAAAAATGGAAAAAAAATCAACTAAATTAAGTAATTGATGAAAAAACTCTTGATTTTCATTGCATCAATGACATTATGAAAAACGATTTAAAAAAATATCAAAATTCGATCAAAATTTGCCTGAAAAGTAAATTGGTGCCATTAAAAAGGCAATGGTGTGAATTTTTAATGTAAAAATTAATTTTAGACAATAATATTTTTAAAAGTAAATTTTTGAGAAAAAAAAATCAAAGTTTAAATTAATTTATAATTTATTTAAATAATAGTTAAATTTTTTTAAAAAAATTCCCCATAATTCACATTTAACGCAAGCGCAGACACGATCATTTTGTTTTACTGTCAATAGAGCTAGCTGAAAACAAAAATCATTATTTTCAATTAATTTTAGAGAAAAAAAAAAGGCTTATACGAAATAGCACATGTTTTCCTTAAAGATAGGTAAAATGTTAATTCTGACATCAGTTTTGTCATTTTAAAAAGCTTTAGTTATTTTTAAATTGCCTCTAGATAAAGATATGGTTTTTTTAAAAATATTTTCTCAAGAATTAAAACATGGGTTATGTTTTCGAAAGATTTTCTTTCTTGCAATTCCAAAATGGATAGAGACTCTTTTTTTTTCATACCTTAGTAATCTGAAAGCAAATAACCAGCCAAAAAAAAAAAAAAAAAACTCCGATAAACGCAGGTATAAATTATGTGAATATATGCAATTATAGCGGTTTACGGGTTTTTTTTTTAATTTCTATGTTACCTTCAGTAGGAGGTGTGACTTTTTGCATAATACTAAAAGATCGTCATTTTTCAAACAGCAGTTACTGTCTTTCGTTAGTATTCCGAATAATGTATGCAGAATATATATATATATATATATATATCTTTCTGAAAAAGAACATATGCAATTGTGTACACATAAGGAAATAGACAGAAGCTGGCGGACTGGTTAAAAAAAAAAAAAAAAAAAAAAACAGCAGATGTTACAGAAGCATACAATCGATCAATCAGTGGTTTAAAGGAAGCAAAAAACTCTCCTCACTCACCATGTCCCTTTGAAATGAAAATCTTGATTGTTTATTCAATATTTATGTTTTAACTCTTCGAATACATAACACACTGATTCCACAAACCTCCCTTGTGATCTACACCTATTTTCTAACTAAACAATATATCAAATGAGATTATTCCTATTCTGTTATAGAATTTTAGAGATAGCGAAGAAAGTGTCTCCGGTTTAAATGGATGATCCAAATATCAGGCAATATGGACAATGCGTCGTGGCAGCGAACATGTTGAAGTTGATGATCAGTACAAGAATTCACATTCATTCATTGAAATACCATAGAGATCACATTATATAAAATAAATCTGCTAAGTTGTTTTAGAAAAGTATATTAATTTCATAAATTATTAATTTTCATTGAAACTGAAAAGTTACTTCCCTCTTTCACTTCTAAATCTCATCTGTATGATTGATCAGCATCAATCTGATGAGGGTCAAACTCATTTTAAAACCTTTATTCAATGGCAAGTATAATCTTCTGAGTAAAAAGCAATGGCAAGCGTAATCTTCAGCTGCAATTTGAAACATATGGAAACATTTCTTTGCGTATTACTAATCTCATACTACTACCAATTAAAAGATCTTGATTTGCGCAGTGTCCCCACTCATTTCCTGAACTTGGTGAGACAGTTCATTACACCTTGGTGTGAAATGTGATGGTAAAGAAGGAAAAGGGAGGAAAAGGGGGAAAAAAGATTAAAAGAAAAGAAATCGCGCTTACTTTCAAACCTCTTTCCATTGTCCGTCTATTTGGAGGCTCCCAATGACAAATGGATGCTTCCAGAAACGAGAGGAAACGAACAACATCAAGTGGTGTTAAAGGAGGTGGGAGGGGTTGGCAAAAAGCGATTTCAAAAGTCTTTCAAAGCGTTCTCCTTACACGGATTATAAGTTATCTGGGCGTGGGGAAGAAGAAGACTCATCAGCTTCCGTAGGAGACTTTCTCCTTCCAAGAAATGGATGGATATGCGGAGGAATAAAAGTCCTACTTTCTTCATTCGAGTGTCTTCCCACCCACAGATTTTTTTTTTCTCCGTCCTCCTCCTGTTTTCTTTTCTTTTTTCTTATGACCCCTTTCTTGTTTTTCACTTTGCGTCTTTCCACTATTAATGATGCTTCTGAGACGTGACCATTATTTTCTCGGTTTTGGCTTGTGGGTATTTTCCTGGTTCTCCTGGAGAGGGATTGGCGAGAGTGGATGGCCGAGCGTGAGGGGAATGCCCGTGCCAGGTATACAAAGCTAGTTGGTATCTTCCGAGGGGGCTGGCGAAGGCCATAATGTGGTAGTTTCTGCATAAAACGTACTTGTAATGTACGTGACTTTGAACTTTCGAATCATTTGAATAAGGGGAGATTTATGAGTGAGTAAAATAGCCTCGTGATGGAATTTTTTTTTTTTTCACTTCTTAAAAATGGTTTGACATTTTTCTTAAAGAGTACATACGAAAACATTTATTCGAAGCCCTTTTCTTTTTAAAATATGTTCTCATAACGCTCTTAGTTGAAAGAAAAAATGGTGATGTCGATGACCTTTAAACCTGTTTTCCCCCTTTTTCCCATTTTTAATGCAATTCTGACTTGAACCATAGTGTCAAAATGCTGCTGTATCAGTGGGAAAAGTCAATCATGATTAATATTTTGAGATCTAATACAATCTAATGCAAAATCAATGCGTCGCTTTCTTATGTTAGTTCGCAGGAAACTAGAATAAATATGTGGATAAATCCAGTTGAGAAATCTATGCACATAAAATTAAAAATTCATCTTTCTTTTTTCTATATATGTTTGAGCCTTATACAATTCCACAGACGATTTGAGCGAAATTTTATACACAAGTTTCTTAGCCCCAAGAAAGAGTTATCGTTATATCAAAAAGTTTCTATAACCCTCTAAATAGCTAAAATGGAAGTTAAATGATTTTAAGTTTCTCTGGCAAAAATTCTGAGTAAATCATTGAACAAAAATTATTTTTATATAATCTTAACATTAAATAATTAGTATTTTAAGGAAAAAAAATTATTTCTAAACGGCTATTTCTCTAATTTTAGTTTATTTTTAAAAATTTATTTAAACACATTTTATTACGTCTTTTCTTTCTTGAAATATTAAATGGAATTCATTCAGCATTACTACTTATTTATATTTATTACTTGCTCACTTTCAGCAATTTTGAAGATAAATAATTTTCTATGACTATTTTTACTTTTGCTTTTGTTGCACAACTTTTTTCAGTTGAGTTTGAATTGAATTGCTACGTGGTAGCTTTTTAACTTTAAAAAAAAAGTATTTTAAAACTCAAAATTTTAATGCACTAAATTAGCATATCATAAATCTTTTTTATTGGTTTTTAGCTTGAGTTTTTAGAATAGAATTCTATTTAAAAATAGATAAATAAAAAGAAATTTAAAATATTTTCAAAATGCTTATTTATTTATATGGATGTTTTTATTCTCAACTCTCAGCTCATGCTCTTTTCACAGATGGAGATAAAATTCTGAGTAATTCACGCATTTCCTACTCAAAATTACATCTTTGCCTACGAAAATTATTTACTTGCGGGTTATTTAAATTTTGTAATAGCTGGAATTCTGCTTTAGCAGCATTTCATATAAAAACTCCTAATTCTTATAATTAAACATTTTATTGTGACAATATTTTCCATATCGAATCTTCCTTTCTCATTTGAGGGCACCTAATAATTGAGTATGAGAATCTTGATGATGGTTAGCCATCCTGGTGAGTATAGAAAAAGGTGGGACAGGCTGCCTCCCATAGATGATGGGACTTACTTCTCAAGGAAGGGTTGTACCGTGGCCAGTGATGGCCCTTATTCTCAACCGCAATTCACACAAGTTGCTGTTGCGGCGGTTCAGTCATTCACATTCCTTCGGGCGGTTTGGAGAAGCCATTATAGGTTACTGAATACCTAGCATAATTATTATAAATATTTTATTAAGACAATCCTTCCCTTATCGAATTCTTTAAATAACTCCTTCTTATCTTTATGACCAAGTCCTTAGCTTTCCTTAAAGCCACTAAAAATGTCTTAGTTTTAGAAAAAAAATTTTTTTTGCTTGTAGATAGTTCTCTATTCTAGAAGCATTGAAAATATTATTTTTCAAATGACAGAGAGTGAGGATATTCATAGAATAACAATACAAATTTTTTAAATTACAGCAAAACTACCCCAAAAAATCGAATTATTGTGAACCCCAGGATATTTAGTATTTCTTGGAATGAAACAGCTTACTTTCTCTCAAAAAGTGGTCACATTATCGAACCCATACTTAGAAAGGATTGAAGATATTATCACATATTACCAAAAAATCTCTCTTTAAAATATGTGCTAAACTTATGAAAATAGCAAGAATCAAAAAATTCTAGGGATGTACCTTCTTTTTTATTCCTTACTCTATGGTTTAAAAATTATTCACTTGTCTTGTCTCACCAGTACATCACTGGTATAGGAGTAGTCGTCCTGAGGGCTCTTGATTGTAGTCGGTGGGATCAAACTACTCTTACTCACTTTATCTGTGAGTACCTTAGAATTATGAAATATTCTGAGTGTTCTTAGTGCTTTAAAGTCTGCTCCAAGTATTTAACGGAAAATCATCTTTTTTTTTCACTTTTTTCACCTGATCACATTCTTATTTGTTTGGGCCTTTCCAGGTATGATCCTATTAACAATCTATTGTTAGTATCGAACTTCTTCAGGGTGTACAATTTCACAGACTTGATATAGCTTTGCTGTTCTTGGGTATGTTCAACAACACAACAACAGATCTAACTTGTAAGAAATCTAAATAAATGGTTGAGCTTAGATAAAAGCCATTCTAGAACTTGTTATCACCAGATCATTACAAGCCTTAGATAGCTATATCAATTCAGATCCTTGCAGTAGAAACATTTTTTTTAACTTTGATAAGCGCCGCTTCAAATAGAAACTAAGAATTTCTGTGCTAATACCATATATATATGTATATATATATATATATATATACTCTATAAAATTGCTGACTTTAGCATTTTCACACACTTCCAGAGAAGAGATAAAAATCCCTAATGCTTACCATATTCTTTTAAAGATGCTTAAAATTCCCTTTCCGAAATACACACATGTTAAATAAATCCTTAACGAAATCTCATAGTAAAGTGATTGTTTTCTATGGCTGAAAAATTGCTGTCTCTTTTGCTCCTATATTGCTATGTAGTCTGACGCATCTTGTATCATTGTTTGTTTCTTGTATAAATTATGCCCTTCCCCGGGAGGAAATAA
>JAPMOR010064276.1:254488-272147 GCA_026543865.1 Argiope aurantia
ATATATATATATATAATATCCTGTAATCAAGCGAATTAAAATTTCAAAACTACTCATAAATTCATTGATTCGTTTTTCTTCAACATAAAGCAAATAATTTATTTGAAATTTTTTGTAATAGGAAGTTAGGATTAAAATTTTTAAGTTTAAAAATTTTCTTTTCTTATTCCCAAATAATTAAAACAATAATTTAAAAAATAATTTTTATTTATTCAAAGATTATTTAAATTAAACCATATTATGAAAAAATAAACGAATTTTAGAATTCTCTCTTCTTCAATGAATCAAATTTATATTGACTGGCAGGTAAGTAAACTTCTTTTAGTTTACTACAGATTCACTGAGAGTTAACTTTTGCAGGTGTGGTTCTCGAACCGGCGTGCGAAGTGGCGGCGCGAGGAAAAGTTGCGGAACCAGCGGCGGGCGGCCGAACAGGCTGCGGCATCAGTGACGACGGCGCCCGGTCGCCTGCCTCTCAATACGGGCTTCCCTAACTCCCTCTACCCGAGCATAGGACAACCCATGGCATCCATGGCAGAAACATACAGGTGGGGGTTCGTACGCTTTGTTATTAATTCACGTTAGCACCTGTGCATTAAGCAAGCTTTCTTTCTTTTTCTCCCCTCTCTCTTTCCCCTTTCATTTCAAGACAAACTTAGATTTATTTAGATTGTTTATCAATGTTTTCAAATGTGTTGAGATTTCGCCTGCTATTTTGTTTTTGTTTCAAAGTTCAATGAAATAAATTGTAACTGTTAAATTAAATGAACAAAGAATAAATGCAATGGAACATTTCGCTATATCATCTGATCCCTATTTGCATTTCTAATTTTCAAGGATAATGCAATATGAAAATCATATGCATTTTATGTTATCATTTCATATCGTAATAAAATCAATCATATAAAGAGTCTGGGGATGTATAAAAGGATCAAAGAACTTCGAATGTCGAAAATATATTCGTATAATTACATAAATATTGCATTGAAAACAATTGATATATAAAATTACTTGGTGATTTAAAAATTCTATGATCAGAATTCTATGATTATTCTCTTAATTTAAAAATGATACTTTTAATGCTTAAATTTATATTTTGTTACCTTCCGATTATAAAGTTATTTGATAAAAATATTTAAAAAATTGAAATTAATAAAACCGACTATTTAATTCTTCTATATCATTAAAAAAATGAAATACTTTAAAAAAAATAATTCCTGCATTTTGAATTTGATCTGTTTATTCAATGCATTTATTTTAAAAACTCATTTTGGAGATTTGTTGTTTTTAAAAAAGAAAAATGTTTTTATGGAACAATATGTGAAAACGGATTTCCTTGTATATTTTTGATTATAGTAACGTATCTGTAAAACGTGAATAATTTAAGCATAAAAAAGCAGTTGTATTAGGAACATGAATTCTAATTTTAGCTAGCATTAAGTTTACAGTTTGCTTTGTTTCAAAATAAGAATTTTAAAGTTTCCAAGTACTTTAACTTTTTTTTTATTTTACCAATCTTTTAAAGTAACTTTTTGTAAATTTCTGAAAAAGATAGATAAAAAAAATTTTAAGTAAATCATTTCTCTTTCTCCCCCCCCCCATTTTATAAATTTACTTACAAATAATCAGTTTCCTTCAAGCTTTAATTTTCAAGCACTTTTTCAAAAAATAATTTGATTTCTGTATCAAATACTAATACAAAATTGACTGACTTTTCAAAATTTCTTTTGTAAAATTCCTTTCTTTATTTGTCTTTAAAATATTGAAAAATTATAATTTCATTTTGCATCATGAACTTAAGCAATGTCCTTTATTTAAATAAAGCCACCGCCCCTTTCTATTGATTGTATAATTAATATTATTTCATTTTTTTATGAGTAACTCATTCTGTAGTACAATCTTCTAATATTCAGTCTTTTTTCAATTCCTGCTATTAGTTCACACTCTCCATATTATATCTTGTTCAAATTTTCAATCGTTAATAAAATACTCTTTATTTATCCATTCAAGTTCAAATACATTTTTTAAAACTTGTAGTGGATGACACTTGATGTTAGTATAGTTTTTTTTTCAAATATTAATTAATTAATTAAATTTTTCCAGTAGTTTCTATTTGGTTGCCAAAGTCGCCAAGCTCTGAGATTACTGACAGTATCATTGTCTTTATCAACATCTATTTTCAACACATTTATATTAATTGTAATTATTTAATAAAAAGTAATTAAAATAACTTTTTTGTTGACCTAAGTAGGATTTGACTTAAATTTTTTATATCTATATATTACTTGTTTATCATCATTTTTCTTCATTATAGTTATTTTATATTGCAATATTAACTCTTTTTGTTAACTATATACTCAATGTGTGGTATTTGCATTTTCTGCATTATGTTTGTTTTTTACTTTGGTCAAGCAACTTATCGGACTATATTCTATTTTGCAGCACTATCCCCACTATGCCTACCTACTCGACTAACATGACCCCGAGCTCCTGCCTGCAGCAGCAAACCTCCTCCTACTCCTGCATGCTGCCTCCAGGAAGTGCCAGGAGTTATGACCCGCTCTCCCTGGGCAATTACACGCGGCCCACTTGTCCCACTGCCCAGCCCCACGTCATGCAACCTGTCAACAGTCAATTCCCCAATAACGGCACAGCGGCCTCAACAGGTAAGCTCCAGATCGATAGCAGCGTAATATCGCTCTCCGAACATTGACCCAAGTGCAGCTCAAACAGAATCTCTTGTTCTATAAAGTTGGACCAGAATACTGGGCAGGTTTATTTGAGGAAATATGAATAGAGTGGTCCATAAGAAATTAAAATTTTCTTAATGAGCTGATGCTGTACAGATGGGATTTTTTTTTTTCCTTCTACGTACAAGCTGATATAAATGCCATGCGGTTGATCTATTGAAATTTCTAATGGAAAATTTATTCCATTCTTGGTTTTGGGAACGTTGTACCACTAAATGTAGATATTGCAATTATACGTATATCTTATTCTTTCTCTGAGGAGATGTAAATAATGTAGATATTGCAATCATACGTGCATCTTATTATTTCTCTGAGGAGATGTACAAAATGCAGATATTGCAATCATACGTGTATCTTATTCTTTCTCTGAGATGTAAATAATGTAGATATTGCAATCATATGTGAATCTTATTCTTTCTCTGAGGATTTGGATCACTTCTCTACATGTTATATTCAATTTTTAACGTTTACAATATCATTTTTACCATATGTTTGAAGCATTTTGGTCAAATCTGGCTCTAGTTCCATAAACTAAATACTCAAAACTGAGTATCTGGAACAATGCAAAACCAGTTAGTTTTAATTAATCGCTATTTTAAAACAAAAGCTCCTATGAAACTCTTCAGATAATGATGTAAGGGTTGAAGAATTATTAGATTTTATACTGAGGTATGATCTTTATATACATAACGTCAGTAATTCTCCATAAACCTTCGAAGCAGCACGAGAAAGAGATTCTATTCCCAAAATATAAAACGAGATCATATCGTGACTGGGTAGTATCACAGAATGTCACCACCACGAGTGATCATAACTTAATTGTATATTGTATGACAATTCACATCAGAATATAAATGCTCTTCCGATTTTTCCATATTTATTTTTTCTTATTTTTATTATTTCCCAGGGCTAATATCTCCGGGTGTGTCTGTGCCTGTTCAAGTTCCCGGACAATCAAACGACCTGAACATGGCCTCCAACTACTGGACGCGGCTACAGTGACATCATCCGACCACCACAGACGCCTCTGATCTCGTAAGTCTGTGGCTGCATTCTGAGGAGAGGCAGAAGCGCATAAAAGGACTCTACGAGGACATCAAAAACAATCTGCAACAAGCAAGTCATCTGACGCAACAGTGAGGCAACTGTTGTTTTTCACTTCCACGAACTATGCAATGAAACAGTTCAAGCTCTTCACGCATTTTCTTGTACTTATTTATGATTTAAAATTGAAGTGCATTTTTTTTAAAATTTAGTGTACATATTATATGATTTTAGAAGAAACAAGCTAAAAAAATTTATTTCTGAGAAAATTGCAATATGTTATTATTTATTGTTTGCTTGTTGATACGAGTTTATGGAAATATTAATATTTTAGAAACTGATTACAAAATGTTTTGTATTTTTATTATTTAATAAATTAAAGAAAATTATTTCATATTGTAATAATAAAATTGTATAATTGTTTTGTAATTGAACATAAAAAAGTACAACTTAAAAAAATACATCAGTGAGTTGTGTAATTTTTTAGATAATTTATAAAGAATTTCATCGAAGCTAACTTGCCACAAGAACACTCGCGAAGGTAAAATCTGCATTTCGGTAATTTATTCTCTTAATTGGGAGTCGTCACGAATGCTTTTTGATGAATAAATTTTTCAAATTATCTACAATAATTGGGTTCAATGCAAATGAGCTCAGATTTTACATCATCGCCGGATTTTGTGGTTAACGAAGAATAATGAATTCATGATAAGTTAAGCATTCCGATGCTTAAGAATCAATATCTTAATCATTTATTTTAAAGAGCTTTTAGAGTCTCTGGAAACGAAATACACATGATAGAGATTCTGTAATAGCGTTAATTTCTGTCATCAAATAAAAATTTAAATTTGTATTTAAAGTCGTAGATTTGAATATCTCTTTCAAATAAGTGCAAAATAATAAAATGAAGAAAACCCAACTTATTATGCCATAAATATTTACCTTATTTCGTGGCTAAAATGTTTTTAGTTATTTTGCTACATTATTTTCAATACCAAAAACAATAGGAAAATTAAAACAAAATAATGCAATTTTGATTGGCATATATGAAGTTTAGTCTCTTCTTTAATTTATTTTTCTTTTCATATAGTATTGTGATGGTTTTTATTTTGAAATTCGTTTATCTAAGTTTTAAAATAATTCGACGACGTTATGCAATCACAAACTATTTCATAAATGTAGATTTCATGATAAAACTGACTTCCAAAAATATTGTTGTAAAAATTATAATGTTGTAATAATAATGTGTTTTATTCCTTTTGTTGCAAAATGAATCATTGGATTTTTCTAATATTTCTCCAACTTTTAATTTCAGCTGAATACTTGGGTAGAGCGTTAAAACTAATATTTGACTGCCAAAATTGGTAAACTAATTTACATTTTTATTTTAGAATACTTTAATTTAATTGATTTCTGTAAAGAAATAATCACTGATTTAAAGGAATATGATATACAATTTTTATGAGTAATTTCTGAAATAAAATGAATGCAATATTAGTTCTGCAAGAGAGAAATTTACACTAAGCAATGACTTGCGAAGGTACTTTTATGAAGCAGTTATCTACTCTGTGATAAGGTTCTTTCTTTTGGCGAGGTATGACGTATGTACAGTTCAAAATGTCATTCCGAGTTCTTAATAAAAGTCTCGGTATAATGAAATTTCAAGAACGAAATGATAAAATTATAGCATTATGCCATGTACATTAGATGAACTTGTATAAATGATTTTTCTGAACATATGTTACAATCATTCTGTAAAGTGTGTGCCATAAATTGTCGTCCAGAATGTATATTTTACTGTCATCTGTACAAATATGAATTTCGCGCACAGAGCATCACAAACAAATGTAGTGTTTTTTGGAAAACATTTAATGAGATGACTTAATTAAATATAAAGCGAAATGGGGATTGTTTAGATTTCTATTTTTATCATCTCTTATACTGGATTAAGTAGCTTTATTGAAAATACTTTAATATTTCTATTTGAAATAAAATAAAGAAAACCTTTGTTGTGAATTCATTTGAACAATCACATAAATAAGTTTTAAAAAACTTTAAGTAATATATTTCCTTCTTAAAACTGGCTTACCAGCCAAAAATGGTGTTTAAAATTTATTTTTTTAAATTCTATTATCTTAAATATTAATAAAAAATATTTAATGATAATTTTAGGCATAAATATCTTGAGTATTTCTGATCTAGCATGTAACTTTAAAAAAGGTTTTAATCAGTAAAGTTCCGCTTA
This sequence comes from Argiope aurantia, assembly GCA_026543865.1. Taxonomy (NCBI): domain Eukaryota; kingdom Metazoa; phylum Arthropoda; class Arachnida; order Araneae; family Araneidae; genus Argiope; species Argiope aurantia. The sequence continues at coordinate 260,528 of JAPMOR010064276.1, forward strand.
AATTAGTTTTCAATTCAACAATGGTATTTAAAATGTATTTTCTTCAATGTTTTTTTTTTATTTAAAACGCTAATAAACAAATATTTAATGATAATCATAAGTATAAATATTTTGAGTAATTCTGTTATATAAGGGAAAAGTAAAAAATATATGGATTAAACTCCAGTTTTAAAATTTCGTTCTCATAAGACCTTATGAAACCTTTATGAAATGAAAAACATAATTTATTCCTTTAATATGATATATTTTTAGTAAAAAACATAAAGAGTTCTGGGTATAATAATAGAAAAATTACCATACTGCAATGTACAAAATTGATATATCCATACGTTTATTTTTTCGACAAATAAAACTTATATCACTGTAATGCATATTTTGCATGCAAAAGCTTAAATGTGTAACTAAGCTTCTGTTACATACAATAATGATTAAATGGTGAATTACAATTTAGTATTTATAAATATTACCTAATGATGTGAAAATTCCAAAAAGCTTTGCTCCATTCTTCATAATTGTTTCTCTTTCCTTTAATATTCTATAAAATATGAAATAAATTGCCTTAATACATAAACCTATAATTACCTTAATACATAAACAAAAATTAATTCGAAAAAATATTGTGAAGGATTTTTAAGGATTTCTTCATATATGATATTCCATAGTATTAAAAATTCATATTTTTAAAAGTTTGTCTCTTATGTAAATCATAAATGAAAGTAAATAAATAATAACTAATATGATTAAAATTAAATTATAATTATTAATTGCGTGAACTGTTTGATAATTTATTATACTTAATAATTTGCCAATAATTACCATGATTTTGCTTAAATTATACTTTTTAAAAATCATGCTGTCCGAATATGATGTATGTGCTTTTGTTAATCGTTAAAATCTATTCAAAAATATGGTGACTACTTCACTGGAATATTTGGATGATTATGTAAATTAACTGTATATTGTACATAGAACTGAATTTTTAAGAAAGAGCGAAGTTCACAATGCTATGCTCTTGCCAACAAGTGCATTCAGCTTTCAAACACAAGTGGTCTTCCTCAATCCCTTTGGCACAACAGCGAGACTGGCATTCGACTCGTTTCAAAATGACTGTCCTTATATTATTAAAGTAATCAATATAGATGCATAGCATATTATAATGATAAGTTTCATTTCAAGTGCTTTTTGTGTATCATTTGTAATAAAGTTTGTATTTCAAATGACTTGCTTTCCTTTATTTCTCCCACCCATAAGCATAGGATCATAGTTATTGTCGTACACACAATAACTTAACAATTAATTGGCCATTACAAAATTATTATAATTATACTAATGATCATAAAAATTAGTTACCTTTAGAATTAGTTCTTTGGGATCTCTAGTTATTTTTAACCCTCTGACTGCGTATTTTTTAAAAAAATCTCCATTTAGAGGCGATGTTTGCAAATAAGCTCAAATATTTTTCAAACAACGTGAACTGTTATTATATGTTACATGATAATAATACGAAATAATAAAAATCTGTAATCGTAAAAATAAACACTCTAAACTACGAAAAACGCCTGATACAATAGAAAATGCACTGATTGCCAACCCACGGAAATAGCAGGATAAGCAGCCGTAGGGTTAAAATTTGATATAAAGCAAGTTAGGGCCAATTATGGTGTTTGAAGTTTGAGGTTAACGAATATATAGAAAGGGATTATTTTCAATGACATTGTTACCTTTAAATATTAATTAGAAGAGGAACGTATCATAAGAGACTTTCTCATTCTAGGATTCAGTATGCTTTCCTAGTTTGATAACTTACATTGCCATCATGCAATAATAAAAAAAAAATTAATTTTCATATCAATTATTTGGGCCCACCAATTAGTTTACCTTTTGATATAAAAGCTACTTACACATATTAAAGTCTAATGTTGGGTTTCGGTATTATAAGCTATGATAATGGATATCATAGAAAAATGTTATTATAAATCTACCTTTAATTTCTTGAAAAAAAAAGAAGCTTAACACAAAAAATGTTATCCTTCCTAGTTTGACTCCTAGGTCAACATTGCCATAATTAGCTCGTAAATGGAATTATAGAAAATTTGGTATTTAAATCTGTAATTCTAAATAAACCATACCAGTAATTAATTAAAAAGAAAAATTATTAGGTCACGATTAAGCGTCTAATTTTTCTTTACTTTATAATATAAAATGAATAAATGAATGTTCTAGATAGGATTTTTCATCTAATTAAGAAGTTCAATAAATTTGTAAGTCATTTATTTAATGCTCCGCTTTGAAATCTGTACGAGGGATATATCCTGATGTCAGTGTTATGTCAAGTAAAAATGATTATCCAAAGGGTATTTACACATTATTAGATTGATTTCAAAAATAAACAAGTGTTTTGGAATAAAAATTTATGTCAACTTTTTAACTGAAATGACAAATATTGTTTGCTGCTTTTAAATTTATTCATCTTTCAAGATGTGACATGTAAAGAAGCTGTGGATTGAAGGATACGTTTCTTAGTTTTTTGAAGAGAAATATTCCTATTCCATATTCAGAAACTTCAAAAAAAAAATGCATGGTATTAAAATTTTCAGAAGAAAAATAATTAATATTTTTATTAGAAAAAAAGAAGAGACGCCAACCATTACTTCTACATGGAAAGAAGATTCCAAATGAATACTCGAAAAAAAGTAGTATTGTTTCGAATATTACTAAAATTAAAACGCTCGTAACAAGAGAAAATCCGCTAATGCAGAAATTAATTGCAAAGTCTTTAAATACATCTATAGCAGCAATAAATAAAATAACAAACCAAAATATACTGCTTGAAAAAGTTAAAGGATATAATATTCACTAGTTTTTGCCTAAATATAAGGCTTAACACAGAACAGATGGATCTTTGCCCTGTGTGAAAACTATTTAACTGGAGACAAATGAAAATACATCTGCATAGAATTCCACCATCCTTGGAAAAATGAAGACTTATACAGGTATTGCCTATATACCTTTAAAACATATTGTAAAGTACCCAAATTTTTCATCAATGGTATAGTGTGCCTTCCGTCAGTTTAAAAAGTTCTTTCTAAGCGTAAACCCAATACGATGAAAGAAAGTAGTGAAAAACGAATAGAAGTCAGTACCTCTAGAAATTTTACAAAATTTTTTTCTATCAGAGAATTAGCAATACAGATAGATATAATCCAGAAAAAAAATTACCAGATTGAATGCTAAAAAAATAGTCTTTTCATTTTAAACATTAATTTAACAGCTTTGAAATCATTCTAAAAATGTATAAACATTCCCTTGAACAGTTACGCAATTTTCGTAGTTGCTACAGAAATTAGGTAAAAATTATGAAATTACAGATATATAATAAAAAATTAGCAAGGCTAATAATGAAAGTATTTTTAGATTATTATTAATAATAACAATAAATTTAAATAAGAAGCGTATTTCAGATAACTAATACTTTTCTGTGTTTCAAAACATTGTCTATTTTTTCCGATATGATAATGTTTTAGGCTGTCATTACTCTTGTAAATTGTATGATGCATAATTCGTTACGTACTAAATGCTTTAGTTGATGCAAATCAAGCCAGAAAAGAATAAGCTGAATAAATCAAGTTTAAATATTGCTTGTTTGTATATAAATGTTTCAACGAGTCAGGCGAGAGTTTTGAATCTTCTTTATTTAATTTGAATCTCCTTTATATTTTTGTTCATAGGTTGAGAAAAGAAATTATCATCAAATTTTTCTCTATCTTCGTGATTCTTAACCTAAAAACTTCTGATATAGAATAAACAAATGAATAAAGTTTAATCTAATCAGCTAGAACTTCAAATCAGTTTGACGATGGTATTGGACATACATTTTTGCAAAACTCAAAAGGGTCTTACACGAGCGAGTTTGAAAATAAATAAAATCCAAAGTCAAAGAATGGATTCGGTTCGTGGATATATCGAAAGGTACAGTAAAAGAAGAAGTAAAGCAATTGCAACTGATTACTCAATACTCCAGTGCGGCAACAATACCTTTAGTCGATCAACGTCTCGGAGACAAAGGCGAATCCTCCTCTGAGCTGTTATGTTTCAGAAGATTGTGCTTGGGAACGTTCCAGCTGCTCCGGATAAAGGAACCCTGACGTCATTCGGATAAGAATTAGGAGCTGGTTGAGATCCTGTGTGAGGAGGAAGACATATTTGGTCTACGAAGAACCAGAAAATGTGCACTTACTAATAGAATAGAAACTATTACAGGATTGCATTGACAAATTAATTGTTTTTAGCCATTTTGTTTGTTTGTGAAATATAAGTACGAGTAGTCTTTTCGAAAACTTTACCACATGTTCGCAATTAATGGTGCTATTCCCACCTTTCCTGTATGTAAATTAAGGGCCTTGGACCAGAATGTGAATGCCACAAATACTCAGATTTTTATATCCCGATTTTTATAGTTCGTATATCATGATATTATGAAGAAAACTCATTATGCATTTTGGACACTTTTGTTAACTAACTGATAGTAAAATCTGACAAAAAATTAACGACTTCAGTGACAAGACTACATACATAATTTCATTTGTCTAAATCGAAATGTTTTTGAGATACTGCGTTTACATGCCTGCGAATACGCAGGTCGATAGGTGGTCAAACGTTTGATTGATTTGGTTCATAATTTTATATGGATTTATGTTCGATGCTAAAACTATGCACTAAATTTTATAAAACTAGTTTTTTAATTATCATGTTTATTTACATTCAAACAGACTGACTGACAAATTTTCTCTAATATTTAATTCAGAATTTACCGAAAATCTACAAAATTAATGTTAATTCAATAAACCAATTTTCATTCTTTAGCTTAAAGTTTTTTTAAAAAAGTTAATCTTGTGTATAAACAGACAGGCAGAAATCATCCTACCAATGTAATTTTTTTCAGACGCAGACAGATCTATAACATCTAATCGAATCTTTCGACAATTACAATATTTTCTCTTTATAAATGAAAAAGAAAATATTATAATATGAGGAAACGAAAACAGCAACATCATATCATGTAGAAAAATATACAAACGATTTTATTATTTCATTGTTGTCATTCCAGTTTAAAATGTTTTGCTATTTCGTGTATACTTATTATTATTTAGACATTTTCAATAAAATTATTTCCAGTTATCGATACTTATATTTTATTGGTTTAGTTACAACTACATTAGAAAGGAATTAATATATTTAGTATCTCAAAGAAAGAAAATTGTATGAATATATAAAATTAAAACTTGAACAAATATAAGCTATTAAAAATTGTTAATTTGGTTTTCGATTTTAATCTGATTTTTCATTCATGACACAAATTACTTGTCAAAATAGACTCACGTATGATCGTTATTACTTTGGAATGCTCGAAATTGCGTTTGAAAGTTTGTCACAATTTATCTTTGTATAACGACTGGAAAAAAAATGTTTATAATAAAATTAAAAGAAAATGAAGTCGAGAGACTATTTCATTGAAAATTACAAAATTAGCAACAAAAGTATAAAAAGGGAAAAATAGCACTCTTCGTAACAAAGGAAATAAAAGTATTGTTATTTCGATTGATAATTTTTTATTCGATCAATAAATAATTTATAACAGATAATATTAACCGCGTTTGAAAATACATTAGAGTGTTATAATATTCTGTTTGCGGTTTGTTAAGTTAACGCAATATTATGCGTATATTTATTTTGGATCATTTATTATGATTATAAGAATTATTTTTCACACATTTAACAAAGTAATTTTCCTAATTTGTTATGATATTAATTACAAGAAAAAAATTTTTGAACAGCAATATCTGTCTGATTTTAGAAGCTATTGTAATTCCATGAAGAATCTAATCATCTAAAAACATATTTGTACATTGAAAAATAAAAAAATTATACACATTTACATAAATTAAAGTAGATACAGGCGCATAAAGTGGGATGCTCTTATAAAACATGCGAAATACTTTGAGTATTTTTTTTTTATTTTTTTTATTTCGTCCACATTTTTTTCTATTTAAAAAAAAAGCGTCGGAGAATGTGAAGTACAGAATAAAAATATTTCAAGATACAAAATTTCATAAACAGCAGTAAAATTTATAAAATTTTTAAACAAAATATTTACATACCTTCCAAAAATTGTTGAATTCCTTTCTTTTTCTTATAAACAATACTTCAAGTCTCCAGAAAAACAGGAGCAAACATTACAATAACAAATAAATTACTCTTTAAATATCTTTCGTATTCTCTGCATATCTGAAAACGGGGAAAAATAAGATTATTATTAAAAATTGTGTTCTTCATTGTGACGATATATGATAGTAAAGGTTTACAAGGAAATAAATATGGCTCAAAATAAATCCACCTTTTATTATAGAAGAGAGATATAAAAATGTTCAAACAAAGTTTTGAAGAATTTAGAATAAGATTTTTTAAAACTGAAAGAATTTTTACAAGAATTTCTGCATCAGAATACAAATTTTACGTAACTGATGTTAAAAAAAATGAACATGCTGAATCAATTTATTTTTTTTATTAACATTACTAAAATGCAATATTAATAAATATTGTAAATAAATATAAAAAAGTTCATGTTTTTGTCAATATCAAAATTAAGATTTAAAAAATTGTTGCTTTTTAAGGCAGAAAAAGCCATTATTCCTGATAGGAAAACTTAGTTGCCAAACGCAGCTATTCTTAACATGAAACAACGATCTTATTTTTTAACCACTGAAGTGAACAAATTGTAAATAGTTGATATAAGTAACCCTTGTGCATCCATTATTTCACAAGTAAAAAGTTATCTTTACACATAGAAAAAGGCATCACTTGTAAATGTTTTTTCTTTTTCACTTCGTTTTACCAAAGAAAGAGATTTCAAATAACAATAAACAGCAACAACAACAATAACAATAAGAAGAAGAAGAAGAAAAAAAGAAGGACTCTTGCACTACATGTATCAAAACCAGATTTTAATGACGTGGGCAAAGATGGAGGCTTTAGATTTTAATCCAGCATTCTGGTCATCAGTTTGACTGACAAAGCTTCCCAGAAACGGCTGATGGACGTGTTAGATGAGTGGCCGAAAGATTAACAGTAGCTGGGTTCCGATTGATTATTACTTGACATCCAATTGCACGCTGAAGTTCTACATCCCCAATTTAATATTGCACTAAGAGAAAATCCACCTTTCCATCATGTATTGAGAATGCTGGTCTAAACGGAGGTTCATGTGGATTTAGACGGTTGGAATTGTTGGCATTCTTCATTTTGGTGCTGGTTTTGTAATAACTGCCCTCAATGCAATATGAAATTCCATTTATATTAATTTGGTCAGTAAAGGAATTTACGGTGAAATTCAACTGAATGAGTTTGTATGGGTCAAATAATTCTCGCTAAATATTTAAAAGTGCCAAGTTTTTGAAATCAGCGATTACTTTTGATACTTTGTAAATATCAAAAATAAATTATTATACTTTAGCTTCATTTGTTTTGTCTGCAGCTTGGGAACTATTTTATTCTAGATTAAAGAGAAAGTCCCCAAAGTATGCATATTTTTATAAATGTTTATTTATATGATATTTTAAAGTTTTTCTGTTTATTTCACATTATTATCAGAACAGTGAACTGTTTATAATCATTTAGGTGATAACTGTTGTTTTAAAAACTCTGGATAAAACTTTATTTTTTGTTTGTTTGTTTTTTTCTCATCTAGTGACAATTTGCTAAATCAAAAAAGGATTAATATTTATTAATTTGATTATTAATCCAATTAAAGAATTAAAAAAGCAAGTTTTTATCAAACATAAAATCTAATGCAACATATATTATTTTCCTATGATTGAATTTTTTAAAACACTTGATCGATTTAAATGAAATTTCCATTTTAATTTTGAAACAATTATTTTCAGATTTTTGTTACACCAAAACTGATATAAAATTACTATTGTAAAAAGCTATCAATTGAAAATAAAAATAAAAGCGAGACTAGAATCACTTCCTAAAATATTCCATTTATTATTATTATCATTATTCCCCAAACACTAGGCCTTTATCCATTTATTAAAATAGATTTAATAACTCATTGGGGCATTGAGAATTTTTAAGATGATAATTTTCACCAATTATTATTTTCAAGTTTGTAATTAAATGGATTTTAGAGAAACTAATTTTTAGGTACACAAAATTTGAAAATAACACATTTAATTTTGAATAAAGAAAACAAACAAGCTTAGATTCTCAATAATCAAAAGTGTATTCCTACTTTCGTCAATGAAAAATAAGGAAAATTTGTTCACTAAATAGAGTAAGCTATATTCAGTTCTCAAAAAGAATTTTAAATTTTGACTTCAAACAAACGTTTACATCATCTATAACGTGCTTTCCTTTTTTTCCCACCGCTCTTATATCGAAACCAAAATACGAACCGCCCTTTTAAAGAACCACCCCATTCCAATGAAACATTTTCCACCCTCCCCCGGCCAGTCCCCCACGTCAATGTCTCAGTTAAAGCCTCCCTCCGGATGCGACACTGTCTTGAGCGGCGAAATGTGTTTGAATGCGAACACACCACCATTGTATGACCTGGACCATGAGATGGTGAACAAGTCAAGCGTCTCTAAGTGGTCCAATGATATGAGGCATACAATGAACAGCCGAAAAAGATGAAAAGAAAGAAGGCAAAAGAAAGAAAAAAAAAGTTTGTGGCTTTTTCATCCCTGTGAATAGCACAACAGCCAGCAGTTGATGGGTGCTGGCTGTTGCGGCTACGTACCTCCATTGTGCCCGTGCCTTGTCTCCAGATATATAGTTTTGCTTTTTGGTCCGCGTCAGACAAGACCACAATGACACGCGGTGCGTTTATGACTTCATAATAGAATAGTTGCAAAGTTTCACGGCTATAAGAGGAAAAAATGGTGGTTTTTCTTTGTGCGTACCGGGGTAGACGCGATGAAAAAAGCATCGTCAAAAGGTGAAATATTGATGAATGAAGACGTATCGTTTTAAAAACCGCGACAAAAAAACATGAAGGGAAAAAAATATCGGGACTCCATACTTTTTTAATGGTATTTACCTATTTTGACACCTGCTTGCACTTCAGGGTGTTAGGTTTTTACCCTTGTATAAGCTTCAGTTACCCGTAATCCTCTGGGTGATAACAAGAGGATAAGACATGCTTTTCAGAGTCACGAGGCCTTGAATCATGGAAGAACTATCATCACTATATTATGGGCTGGATTTTAAGGCTCAGTATCATGCCCATGCAAGTGTGTAATGGATTGGTTAAGCTGGTGCGGTGTTAAGCTTTTAAGCTGTAAAAAGCGATGCTTATGGTTGAATGCTTAAACAGAGTCAAAACGAAGCCGATATTTATGGGTTTCAAAATTTAGTGAGAAGTTGATGGAAAATAAAGTTTAAAAAAAAAGTCTTGATAAAAATATTATGAATGCTCATGAAGCATAATATATTTTCTATATTGATATAATACTCCAAATAAGATTCCTAAAAACTGCCATTAAGTTTTTCTTTCTTCTTTTCTTTTGGTAACTTTTATTCAGTCCATTGTGTTTTTACTGTAATCTGATATGAAATTTAAAAAGCAATATGAACTTATCAATTGCCGATTTTTCAAAAATATTTTGAAAGGGAGCATATTGTAATTTATATAACACTATAATGTAACTCAAATACATATTAAACGGAGTTAAATTCATTAGTCCATGAAAATCGATTTTGTATATGAATTAACTTCCACCTCGTGCAAATAGCATCAGAAGAGGAGAAAACTTTCAATTCATGTAAATTGCATTGTATTAGAAAATGAACTAATCGCCGACTCGTCTAAATTGCTTTAGAAAATGAACTGTCAATTCATATAAATTGCATTAGAAAATGAACTGCCAAATCATATAAATTGCATTAGAAAATGAACTACCAATTCATGTAAATTGCATTAGGAAATAAACTAATTCCTCCCCACCCCCCGCAAATAGAGAGCTTAATACAGCTTCAAAATGATTTGCAATAGTTAAATAACTTAATAAATGTTTTCTTACATTTAAAAATCGCAGCTGATTACAGATATTACATTAAAAAAATAAAAGAAGTGAAAAGGGAATAAAAAATTAATGAAATTTTTAAAAACATTATCCGTTTTTGATACCAACGTGCAAATATGCCTTATACAACATTCATTGAAATCAAAGTAAATAATTTACGTGCTGTCATAAAGTATACATTAAAAAGAAACATTGACAACTAAATGTAAGAGATTCCAAAAATATGTAAGAAATTATTTTTTCGTTGTGAATATCTGTGCATATTTTTATCCACCATTGTATTCAGATTTTCAACTTGGCAACTTCATTATGTGAACAATAATAATGATATAACTACTAATTTCAGTTATTATTCTCAGCTTAATATTGTATTATATTTTTTATTTTGAATAATAGCAAATATTATTATTGTGCAATAGTTGAAAAAATTTCTAAACAATTACTAAAAGTATAATTGTTCAGAATTTATATGAAAAAAGACTGAATGAGTAGATTTTTTTTTTTCATTTTCTAATCCACCTAAGGTTTATTGCTTATTGTATATGCCTAATTTTATCTGGGATGTTAGATTCCTTGATAAATTTAAGCTTAGGGAAATTAGAATCTTGAAATCTCAAGTTTTAGGAAAACTATTTCACTACTAGGCAGAAAGGGTTATTAAATTAGTAACAGTCAATAAAATGGTAACAAAAACTTTTCTACTGCAACACTCAGTAATTCATTCAAATTAGTGCATATTAAAGCAGAATTTAATTGCTACTAATTGAATTGTAAATTGCCAAATAATAAAATTTATTTATTTACTCCAGTTACTTCTTGATTTAAGAAAATAAAATAAAATCCTTTTACGGGTGTACATATCACCAGAAAAGAAGATTTTTTTTCCATTGGCTTAGCATTAAAAACAAAAGGGGTTATTTTAGTTACATTAACACTCCTTTATAAAGGTACAATGGAAGGGGATTTATAAAGGGGCAATCAACCGCCTCTCTTCCAAACCTGCTTCACACGAAAAGAATAGCATTTGACATACGATATCAGAATTTACACTTACCGGTCACATCGGATCTTTAAAAGTATCGGGTTACGAACAGGGAATTCCGGCTTTGAAGTCAAGTTCTTAATAGTTGATTACTACGGTCGAAAAACTAACGGTGCTTTCATGGAATTAAAAATACATTACTAATCAATACAACTAAAATATTTTCTCCGTTTTTATGTCTTTTCATAACCTAATATGGGAGCTTGGAGAAGGAGGGGGGGGGGGGGGGGGAATGCCTCCGTGTTATTTTTTTAGGCTTAGCATGATTCAAAATTGATGCCCGTTTGAAATTGCTTTACTTATGACTTTAAAATAGAATTAAATTAAGCTTATCTGACAAAGTAAATATGTCTTTTAATTAAAATTTTAAAATTGAGCTCTATTATAACAGAAAAAGAAAGAGAAGGATTTCTGTTCTTCAAAGGAATTGTTTTCTTAATAATCACACACACACACACACACACACACACACACACACACACACACACAC
>JAPMOR010064276.1:272157-282459 GCA_026543865.1 Argiope aurantia
CACACACACACACACACACACACACACACACACACACACACACACACGCACGCACGCACGCACGCACGCACGCACACACACACACACACACACACACAATTCTTATAAAAGGAATCTTTCATTGTTTACAAAATATTGGAATGCTTTCTCTAATCTATATGCACAAAAATGAGAAATTAATGGTGAAAAAAATAGGGGTGTAATTATATGCATATAAAAAACAACAATCGTAGAATTTTTATGTTCTAAAAATTATTTTGTCATCTCAAAATTAAATTTATTAGATAAAAATCATTACTACGAATAAATGCTAACGAAGGGAAATTTTTCAACATCCGAAAGTCCATCAAATAAATAAAATAAAATAAATTTTCGGCGGAAAATAAAAACAAAACACAAGCGGAAAAAAAAAAAAAAGGAGATACAAGAGGAGGGGAAAAAAACAACAACTTTGTATTTGTTTCCTTACTGGACTTTTCGGTCGATAAATTTGATGGAGGCCTTTTCTCAAAAAAACCAAAAAATTCGTAACCGGCGGTAAGATGAAACGCATGAGCGCGTCTCCAAAAACGACTTCAAAACTGGTAGAAAAAATACATGAAGGGGAGGAGGAGGTTTCGATACAGTATGACAAACAATGGGGGATGGAAAAATACATAAGACATACATAAATAAAAGCATGAATGGTGGACCAAAGAAGGAGATTCAGCTGTCCATTACCTGGTCGGATTCTTTGACGTCAAAGAGAAAAACTGGAAAGGGTGGGCAAGGGAAAAAAGAACGAAGGGGTGTTGTGAGAAAACGCTGTTCTTGGAGCGAATTGTTGAACAATAATTTTTTTTTCTCCTCCTATTGGATGTTATTTTGCTATCTACATTATTTTATTTGTTAAGAGAGCTGTTTTTTTATGTTAAGTGATAATGGATTATTATTATTCTTTTATTATCAACGTATGTGAATGAGTATTAAAAAATAAACGCGAAAAGGCTGATATGAAAACAAAAGAAGATAAATAAAATTTTTTGTTGCAGAAATAAAGTTATGCAAGAAAAAAAAATTATTTTTAAGTCACTTTCCCTTTTTTTTAGTAAACTTTTTTTTAACATGAAATTTCCTGACTTAGCAATATATAAATAAATAAATTCAGACGTATTTATATACTAGTCTCTTTCAGTGACCAATTGGTTCACCAGAAATTTGGCTGTATTTAATTTTAGTGAATTCTATAATACAGAATTTGCTGTTCGTAATAAAATATTTTTAAGTATCAATTCATGACAGATATTAAAACATGTTATTTTTATAGACTTACATTTGCTTTGCTTATTACGCACATGAATGTACATTAAATCTCATGATATCATAGAGCTATTAAAAATCTAAATATTTGAGTAATTTATTTCGAATTTTTTTTTTTTTTTTGGCGGCAAAGTAATTTTTATTCTTTAATTATGAATATAAATTTTACAAATAAATGTTAGAATCTTAGAAGAAAATCATACGATTAAATGTTTACTGAAAAAAAAATATATTTCGAATTCCAATACAACTATAAAATTTACTATTGAATATCATGCGCAATTTTTTTCGGAAAGATGTTAAATTTAGGAAAAATTTGATTTTCACTTTGAAAAAAATTAAATTGATATTACTGAAAAAAAAATCTTAAAATATCAAAATATAAAACTCGGTTTTTTTAAAATAATATTTTTGTAAAAATCAGTTTTGTAAAATAATAATATTTTTGCAAAAATCAGTTTTGTCTCTCTTAATTTCCAATTGATAGAAAAAAATAAAAAATCCCCTAGAATTACACATTTTCACTTTCCGAATCCACTGTGAACTCGAATATGAAATTTTTGAAAAATTAGTTTAAAAAAAAAATTCTATTATCAGCTAATGTATGTTTGATATATAGTCGTACATACGCCTTTTTTCTCAGATACTGACATTGTTTACAGCTCATTCTTCTCCTTTTATTTGCGCAATTTTTATTGCTTCATTTTAGTATTATGAAAATAATGCACAATATGAATTTAATCACATTGCTAAAGTAATTGGATAACATTTTTCAAACATTTTACTGATGTACTACTTCTGTTAGCACTGTTATTGTAAATTATATAACGAGATTTATTTTAGTATATCAGTTATTATATGTATACATCTCACTTCGCAAAATTTGTGTCATTTCAAAACTACAATGTAAAACTGATTAATTAGGTTCTTACACTGCTTTAGAATTTTTCTGAAAGAAATTCATCAGAATAATTTAAAAGGAAATTTTTTTGAATGTTCTCAAATCAAAATTAACAAAATAAATATACAATGGTGGCCAAAATTGTGGACACTTTTGAAAATCGTTATGTTTTCTAAATTTGTATGCTTATATAAAATGTTACATTTCACAAAATTTAAACTTTTGTATATCATTTTAAAGAGAATTTAATGCTGATTTCAGTACAAAAAGCAAAATTTAAATATTTGCAATTCAAAAAACGTTATTCTTACTTTAATCTGAATAATAAACACAGTGATAAAGTGGATTGGAATTTCTAACTTTCCTGTCAAATCACTATTCTTGTTCTAGGAAGCAATCAAATGTTAATAACTGCTAGCAGAAGATGACAGCATGTTTAAAGTTGGAACGTCATTATTGGTCTTTTTTGTGTAAAAGGAAGACTGTTTTTTATGTAATTAAATTGCAAGTTAGAAATTTTGTTAAACTTTTTAATATATATTTGGAATTGTTTGGAAATATTTCTAATATTTAGTCAAGAAGCAATGACATCAAATAAAAGAATAGATTGTACACCTAGAGAGAGAACTACGATTGTTGTGTTATAAAAATGTGGTTTTCCTACGCTGAAATTGCAAGACCGGTGGGTGGTTTAGTAACTACATCAGGAGTCTGAAAGTTTTGTTTACGATATCAGGAGACAAATTCAATAACAAAACAAAGAAGGAAATGCCTGAAAAAGGTGCACCACATATATTCATGGCAAAAGAATAAAAAAAGTATGTCACCAAGATAGAAGAATGTCATCAGCGGCCACCAGAAGTCAATTGAATGATTCTTACATTTATGTCAGTTCAAGAACAATCAGGAGAAGATTATTAGATGTTGGTCGAAGAGGTAGAATTCAACTAAAAATTCATTATCTCAATTTACAGCAGTGTATAAAAAGATTACTGTGGACAAAGGAACACATTAAATGGGCAGATGATCAGTGATATAAAATTATACGGAGTGATGAAACAAATATGCTGTTATTCGGTATTGATGACTAAAATATGCAAGACATAGAATAGGCGAAGAGCTACATCCTGACTGCATTATGGCAACTATAAAGAACTCAGTTATTATTATGATTTGGTCATGCAGGTTGGCAGACGGTATTGGTCTCTTTCATGTTATCGATGAGACATTAAATGCAAGAAAATATATTGACACTTTTCTAGAGCCAAAACTTACACCTTCTATCAGTGATTTCTTTCCCAACGAAGCATCATTTATTTTTCAGCAGGAATCAGTTCCTTGCCACACAGCAAAAATATCGAAAGATTGGTTTAGTAAACAGAGCATTGAATTGTTATCATGGCCAGGACACAGTCCTGACCTCAAAATTATTGAGAATTTATGGCACCGTTTGAAAACTATTATACATATGAAGCTTTCATCAAATAAAAGAGGATTAATTGAATCTATAATTGTTTCCTAGCATCATGATATAACGAAAGAAGAGCTTACAACTATCGTCAGCTCAATGAAACATCAGTGTGAAGCTGTAATAAAAAATAAAGGCTATTCTACTAACTACTGATAACGCATTGCAGTCATCAGCATCTAATGTATCGCGATAATTGTTGCCTCAGAACTTTTTTGTATTACAAATATTTGAATTTTGCTTTATGTATTGAAATCAGCATTGAATTCTCTTTAAAATGATATGCAAGAATTTGCATTTTGTGAAACTTTACATTTTCTATAAGCATACAAAGTTAGAAAACATTAAAATTTTCGAAAGTGTCCACAATTTTGGCCACCACTGTATATATTTCAGCTCTCTTACATCATTGAGTTGTGAACGAGGAGGAGAGATGATATATACACAATTTTATTTTGTAACTAAAACATTTTTTAATTAATTAATTTTTTTTACCTCCGAGTGGAAATAAGAATAAATTTAGAAACATAAAACAATTTCGATAATGATACTTTCAATTAAATTAATTGATATTTGACGATCTAAAATTTTAAATCTCTGTAATTTTAGGTAGAGATTTGGAGAATATATAATCTATGTTATTAAAAATCACAGTCCATCGAGAAACATTTATCATGAAGTTCCAGAATAATAACTAACTTAGCTAAACTAAATTAAACAGCAGTTATTGTTTCCTACCTTTGAATCGTTTTAGTAAATTTTTAATTAAATATAGGTATTAACCACTTTCAATGCTTTCGATACAGCGGGTTCCTTTTTCATTTAAATGACTCATTTATTGCCAAGGAATAATACCTGCATTAGATTTCTTCTATAACTGCATAAATAAAACTATTCCATTCTTATATGAAAAAATATTTTTTTAAACTCTTAACTGGTATTTTTTCAGGTGAATTAAGTATTATTTTTTTAAAAACCAATAACTCGCAATCCACTCAAAATCTCCGACTCCCTAATGCGCGCGTGAATCCACTCTTCAAGGGAAACCGTGCAAAAACCCTTAGCGTCTTAAAAGGCAAATAAATTATCTATCCACCCCCATAATGACTACCTTGTCCCCTTTCCACACTCGGGGGAGAAGCACCCTCGCCTCGTTATCCAGAAAGAAAATTCCACTGGAGGTGGAAAAGATGCTTTTCCAACGATGTCGTTAAGGTTTGAGGTCGAAGCAGTCGGTTAATGCGTGTTTAATGTGATGAATAATAAAGGATTGAGAGGCGACGCACTCTCAGAAAGCACGACTAGTGTTCGGAGCGTCGTTAATTGGAAGAACAAGAACAGATTATTATGACCGTAAAAGGGGAAAATTAAGACGACGTTTAGATGTCGGTAATGCTGAATTGCGTCTAAGCTCGGGTAAATAAGTGGGTATTGGTTTCTAATTTTTAGCTAGAAGATTTCCACAGTTTTCCTGTGTGGGAGTGTGGGCTCTTAGGATGGATGAGTTACGCTCAAGTAGAGGGTGCTTCAGCCTGAGATTCAGGTTTAAAATTAAATAGGGAAGCTCTTAAAAGAGAAATGGTTATTGAGATCTTAAATTGAAGACTTGATATTGTGAGGATTTTGTTTCAATAGTTTCTGTAATTGATATAATACTGGAATGAACAAAGAATTGATTGATCACATGTAGTGTAAAAATCGTTGATATTTGCTCATGCTTTGGTAAATTAAATTTATAAAATAACAGCCAGCTTTTATTTGACGTAAGGAGATTACTCTATCTATCTTATTATGTTTATGAATTTAATTTATACAATAATAGTAGCATCAAAAGAAAATAAATAAAGAGCGCAATACTTGTTATCAAACACTTTATTAAACTAAATAACAAATAAATAAAAAAATATTACTCTTAATTTTTCAGAGCGTTTCAATATTTCCCAGTAATATCGTGATTGCGCTTTAAAGTTATATGTAGGATCCTTCAGCTTCGAGACTTCGCGTTCTTATTCTTTTCTGTAAAAAAAAATGGTTTAATAGTATTTGAAACTTTTTTTTTGATATTTCTTATTTAAAAATTCGAACTAATTCAGATCAGAAATTTCAATAATGCGAGTTGCTTACGTTATGATGACACTTCTACTAAAAGGAATATGTCAAATGCTTAGTCCATATTCTCTAAATATTAAATTATTCTCAATTACGAAACGAAAGGTGAAATTGCATTTATACCTATATCAGTATGCAGTAGGGTTAAATTATAGTACCCCGATAATTGAAATTGAATTGGACGAGCCACCAATGGTATTAGCGATCAAATGCAACGATCCCTTTTCTCGTCTATTATATCAAATCATGGAATTGATATGTGCTAAGATGCGAAATTTCGACTAAGGGGGAAAAAAATATTGAAACATTATGATTGTTCCAAAAGTTTGAAGCTTTGCTAAAGATAGATTGAATTCAACTGAAAATTTGGCAGATTTTTTTTATTTAAAGGAAAAGACCCCAATTACAAATATAGCAAATATTACGGAAAATTGGGAGAGAAATATATATATTTTGAAGCGTATTGTGACATTTTTTTTCTCATCTATAATATTTTGACGTATTATTGATAATAATGTTTACACTTGATAATAAACTCCATTTACGTTTAATAATTTAAATAAATGTTTACGTTTTTGTTATGATATTTACTTCTAAAAGTTATTTATAATATATTTTGAAAGTATTATTGATAACATTTATGTTTAATAATATATTCCATTTACGTTTAACAATTTAAATAAACTTTACGTTTTTATTTTAATACTTAATTCTTAAATTAAAACGAATTTTAGAAATAAACGCGTTATTATATATATATTTTTAACTTTCATAAATTTTGGACTTCTTATTACATAAATTTAACTTGCACTTTAATTTAACAATTTAAACATTAACTGATATTTCTTATTTTCCTTTAATTATTGCAGCTCTGATTTTTTTCATTTATAACTTAAAAAATTTTTTATTTATTATTTTTAAATGTTTTTTTAAGCGCTTTTCAATATACAAACGCAGTATATGTATAATTTATATGTTTACGTTTTTAAAAAACTAAAGAAGTGCTCTACTTTGTCAAATATACTTTTAATAAAGGGAAAAAGATTTAGCATTCTTTATGAAACAAATAAAAAGTTCATTCTATTGTTTTCTACTTTTAAATAGTATTCGTACTTTTCACTTGAAATCAATACTTTGTTCGATACTCTAACAAAATTTAAAACATCACAACCATGAGGGAAAAAATATCAACTAAAGAAAATAAAATAAAAACAAAGTCCGTCTATGTAGGCAATATTTCCCCATGGAAATATGAATAGTTCAATCATCACCAACGTCTTGGTACTGCATCGAAATATAAAATTCGTCCCTCTTTGCCATATCTAGTTAAAGGTCTACGACCAAGTATTTGTCTCCCCCCTGTACCTTTTGAAGCAAATAGAAAGGCGGTATCTGTACAATTTTTTTTTATAATAATACCAAAAAAAAAAAAATGAAAAAAAAATCTCGGGAGAGAGAGAGGCCTTATAGCTTCTGAGCTAAGCGGGAGGGACGGTAGGCCTTATTTCACACCCGAATGGCTCAATGTCCAGCGTTCTAGCACCGCCTTCCGCTTCAGTGAGCAAATACCCGCGCTTCTTGTTACTATGGTAACCATAGGGTCCTCCTCCCTATCTCCTCCCCGTTTTCTGTATGCTGCGAAGTAGGCCACGTATTCCTCTGGAACGAGATTGAAAGAATCACCAACCGGCGAAGATAGAGTCATAAAGATATCAAAATGATCTATCTATATATATATATATTTCGAAGATTCCCATACATATAATAAATAATAAAAAAAACTAGACATTTATTCATATTTTTGAATTAATTATAATATGCTTTTTTTATGTTTTAAAAAGTGGTTTAAAAATTAATTTCTCTTATGCTCTAAAATATTAATGAAAATCGTAAAAAAAATAATTATACATGCTCATATACCACAAAAAATATTTCCAGAGTTAAATATAATTCGTTTCGTAGTGCTGATTTTAATTCATGAGGAATCAGTTACATGTAGGTATATAAATATTACAAGCTTTTTTTTTTTTTAAAAAAATTACGTTAAACAGTAGATCACAGAAATGTTTTTACAAGGTACTTTCATTTAACTTTACTTATTTCATGATTCTACAGATGTAATTCAGTGGCTAATTCTGCCCATTCTGCACATTGTTTTCTTTGTTGAAAATAAATAATTTTAATATATCAAGTATAGATTTTTAGAATAATTTAATAAAATTTTCAAAATGATACACATATTACCATTTGGTAGAGAATTTGTGAAAAACGGATTTTAAGGTTCTATACTATTCATAATGAGAAATTATAATTTAAAGATTAAAAAAGTAAAAAAAAATAATTAATAAAAAAAATTAATACAAATAAAAATTATACTTTTTTGTCCATTAATCAAATTTAAATTTTTAAAAATTTGCCTTCAATAAATTTTTTCGTTAATAGACAAACCAAATTCATTTATAAGAGAATTTTTATAATCATAACAAGCAATTACTTTGAGCATCGACACTAAGACACGACTAGAAATTTAAGCGCCAGATGAATGCACAACAGCATGATGCGGGAATCCAAATACTGGCGCTTTTAGCAAGTGAAAATGTATCATTTACTTTGAAACAAGCCTCTAGTTGCTTAAGATAACTATTTTAAATGTTATATCATTTCCAAAGATGTAGCTTGATCTAAAATGTCTTGTAATATTTAAAATAGTCACACAGCTTTCCTTTATAATCTGAAAGGAATAATAATTTCTTCACCTTTATTCCTTTAACATCATGAAAAAAGGCATGTTTGAAAGTTTTATAATTATAATAACATTAAATTTCTCTCTCTTTCTCTCTCTTTTTTTCTTCTTTTTCTTTCTTTCCTTATGACCAATGTGGCATTTTTTTGTCCAATGAAAGTTCGAATCGAAGAATAACACACAATTTTTTTTTCTAACTTGTAAATCTCTAAATATCAGAAAAATATTGAGATAATTAATCTAATCTTGATTATAACACGTATGCACGACTACAAATCCTTTTTATTTCGGTAAATTAATACGAGAGGGAAATAATATCCTTTATCTAAGAGTAGCCTTAATACAATAAACAAGGTTTGCACTTAGATTTCCCGCCTGATATCTCTTAACCTGACCATTCACAATTGTTTCTTAATATACAATTAACTTCATGTTATCTCATGTTTTTTTTTTCTCTCGTTCATCCATTTTGGCTAGTTAACCACGATCATTACATGTCAGCTTCAGTCCACCTTGCTGAATAAATGGCACGGAACCATTTATTCCAGGAAAGTGGATTGAAACTCCTCCTCAAGGCTCTCCCGCATTTAGTGAATACCCATTTCAAATGGCATGATGGAAATTTGGAAGGCTAGGATATTCAACTTTTTCACTGCATGTCAAACCAATTTTGACCAGATTTTTTGCATTGACAATGGATTTGGGACCTGTATCGTTTCGCCGGTCGAAAAATTAACGGAGATATCGTTAATTTTTTGACTTTAGTCTCCTCACACATTTGAAGCTAAGTTATCACATCAAATATTCGTTGATGACACACTGGATGTCCGCAATTACCAACTGTTCTAACCATCGCAACATTTTCCTCTTACGGAGCCTTTTGTTCTTTAAATAAGACAGTGAGTATGCTGCACCTAGCGAGTATGCTGTATACAATATTACGTGTTTCTTACCTAGCCTCTTATAAAAGAGAAAAATCAAATCAAATCAAATATGCATCAAGTGTTTCAACTGATTTGTTCGAAATTTGGTGAAAATATACAATCCAATGTAATTTCATTTATCTGCTAGTTCTATATTTATATTAGCGCGTTAGAATTTAAATATAGACGAATAGACAGACTGGCAGACTTCTTTGTCCATAGTCCTAAAATGTTTTGTTAAGGATAGTAACATAACTAATTCAAAGCCAAAAGAGCTGCGTTTAGTAGCAGCGTTGATGTAACCCACTATGTTTATAAAGCAAGCATTTTTTTTTTGTAAGGTGGAAATTTTTGTATGTCATTATCTCTAATATTTCTAATTTTAATTTATTTTTCATGGTCTGTGATATTTATAAAGCTAATAAAGGGTTTTTTGAGGTTTATTTTCGAATATTATTTTTCGTTCATAACGTTCGTTTCGTCTGATTTTATACAAATTGCAAAGAAAAGATTTTGTGTACATTGCGCACATCAATTCAAAAATTTAGTAACTGGATCTTTCAAAACAAAATTTCTCTAATAATAATCTTTTTGTTAATATAAATGATATTCGATATTTGTTTCTCTTCCTCTGAAAAGAAGAAAAGAGCCGGCTGTATCGATGTAAAATTTTTGATAAGTTGTAATGAACTCTTACCTGTACTAATAACAAAGATGAATGTCTGAGCATAGTTTGCCGCTCCGCGCTATAGACCAGATCGTTTGTTTTAGAATTCCGAAACGAAACGCGCGGATGCACACACACACACACTCACACACACACACACACACACACACACACACACACACACACACACAC